>JAYJLV010062343.1:0-17192 GCA_036873485.1 Torymus texanus
TATAATTTTCGATACTTTCAATAATGTTTGAAAATTTATTTAGGTCGAAAATGCTTCCGTTTGATTAACATGTTAACAACGAAAATGGTTAATTTTCTACCAGGGTAGTTGTCTTACTTTAACGTCCGGCAGAGACATTTCTTCGAAACAGCCAGCATGACAGGGTGAATAGTAAGTTACTCCGTCAACACCGCAAATGGGGTTGAAATTTGAGGTAGAACATCCGCAACCGGTGTTGCACGTGCCGTCTAAACTTAATGGCTTCCTAGAAATTGTGTCAGATGTTTGTGCAAAGTTGATTCTCCACGTGGATTTTCCGTATTAAAGATATTTATTTAAAATTTTATATATATAAAGTTTACTCACTTATCATCGTTAACATAAGGTACTGTAAGTCCGGCGAAGTCCAGATTTGGGCAATTCAGGATGAAACATAACGTGAATGCAATGCACGCTGCTGTCGCTATGATGCAGAATTTAAGGATTCCTGCGCAGGGTAAATTCCAGCGTTTTATCAGATAGCCACCGAAGAAAGTTCCCCCGCCACCGGCTGGCACTGTGACTAATCCTGAGAGCAGATGAAAATTTATTAGAACGAAATTTCGTCAGTAATATTATTGCTGTATTGAATTATTTAAACTATATGTTTTACCCATAAGTAATGCTGCTAAGCTGGCGCTAACGCTGAATTGATTCTCTATTAATTTCGGCAGAAAAGCTGCGAAACCGGCAATAAGCAGACCCTCGCTAGCTCCAGCCAGATTCAACATAAAAAAGGCGGGATTACCGAGCAATTCCGACAACGCTCGTGGCATTTCACGGATTTTTGAAAAGGCTTCTCCAGTCCCGCCACTAGATGACTTCTCGTGGGCTTCCGATACTTTTTCTTTGGCTAACTCTTCGGATCCTATAAGATGATCACGTCAAAGTCATAGATTATAAAATATAACGGCATTAGAAGTAGAAAGAATTACGTTAAAATATATAAATATTGCTATGGGAATAATTGATTTTTATGATATAAATGTGGAATAATACGCATATTAACCCTTTGACGCCTATAGTGTTACTCTCATGTAACATGATATTAAAAAATGTTTCAATCAATATTTTGAACTCATGATGACTCAATTGGAAGATTATAGTGTCTATTTGTTGATGTGGCTTTGTTGTTGAAAAAAAAACAGAAAAAAACAAAAGAAAACAAAAAAAAACAAAAAGAAACAAAAAAAAAACAAAAATTTGTTGTTATTTTTTCTTAGTTACGATATTTTAGATACAATATAAGAGTGAAAAAAACAATTTTGTATTAATGTTCATTGTTCGGTCCTGAACGGGTTAAACCATATATATTTTGTTGAGTTAAATAATATCTATTTTTTCTTTACACCAAAAGTTTTAGTTGATAAGAAGGGTAAGTTAAAAACGAAATAATGTTAGGTTGATTTATAATAAATAAAAAAGTGCAAATAAATATAGAAATTTTGTTCGTCATTCTTAAAAAAAGATGTGCTATCACTATTTTATAAAAATAAAGAGTAAAGAGAGAAAAAGATATTTCACTTTATGAAGAATAAAAAGATTGCATGCATAATTCAGGCAAATTTAATTTGCTTTCCCGAATAAATAAAGTTGTATAATAAATACTGAAATTCACCTGGTAAAACAGCCGGAAAGGCTAAAAGCGGTAACGCAATTACGAAGCAAATTACAGTGGCTGCAAGAAAGCCGACCCACCAAGCTCCTATCCATACGTTACTCTCGGGCGTTAATCCAATTCTGCAATTTAAAAGTTATACTTAGACTTTTTCATCAGTAGTTTAGCAATAATATTCAAGAAGAAAAGCTTTAAAAGCATTAAAGTTTTGTGAATAAAAATCAATTGCTTGCGAACGTTATGTATAAAAAAACAAAAAGCGCAAACAACTACTTTCGCAATTAACCGACTTCTTCCATTAGTCTGTCCCAAGAAAGCGTCTTATCTATTACAGCTCCCCCGAAAATTGCATCTGCCGCTTTGTTTAACTATGATCAAGACGAAGCGATCTCCCGGCGAAGCAATTCACGGAGATGAAAGGTCAATTTTCCCGGCGAGCTCCTCTCTCTCTCGCTCCTATATAACTCGCGCGTCTCCAAAAACATTCCCTTCGAAAGGGTGATTGATCGTTCGGAAATAGCTGACTAACCGAGGAGAAACGAACGAGGCGGATCGCGCAGGCCCGCATGCAGTCTAAGCACGTTTATTGCATATATATATATATGTATGTGTGAATGTGTGAGGCAGTCGCCAGGATGTATATGTTGGGGGCGCTTTTCAATAAACTTGACGTGGCGACGTATACATATTCGCGATCGGAAAACGCTTGAGAATTCGAAAATTTGTCGAATGATCTAATAAAGAAACGTATATTGGAGCGCCATGTTGGCGTAAACCGATTTCTCGCTGGGTAAATTGCGGATGTGTGTGTTGAAATGCGTGTTCCTTCATATGATTTCGCAGGCAAATGTCAAGCAGATACGCGAGTTTACAGGAAAATGTATATACATTTTAAAATTTTCTTATCCTTCAACCGTGAAATCAATAATATATATGAATTGTTTTTATTTAAGCACAGAGTTGATAAAATAAATATAATTATTATTGGAGAGTATTTTGCGAATTCGTGGTAATAGTATCGCGTTATATCGACCGAACGAGCGATAAATTCCTGAAAGAATTTAATAAAGTTTATAGCGTCGTAGATCTTGAGATATGGCGCGAAATAAATGATACTCGTTGCTATAAGGTAGCACGTATTGTCGATGTGAGTACGTGCTTTGTATGGTCTTGGTAACATAATAGTAGTAACGTAAATAATTCATTGTGAATAACGCTTTATTTATCGTGCAACAATCTAATGTCTTAATTATTTCACGTTTTTTATATAATAAAAAATAATAAAAAATTAGCCATTTAATAAATACAGAACTTAAAAGCCGAGATATGTTCCAGATATGAGATTCTATCATGATAAATTCGTCTCAACGACCATCATGTGATATATACATTTAAGTAATGTACATCGAGCGGGAAGTTGGAATTCAATAAATACATTAGAGGGGAAGTGGATGGATGTAATCGGTTTCGTCCTAACTTACAAGGTGTAAGCACTACTCCTACGTGCTCTCCCCTAGCACTCGACTGATTCAACTGTGTATATACATATACACAGCAGCTCGGAAAACTGCAGCTAAAGATAAATCGAGCAAATGTATTACAAAAGCCCCCTTCTCCAGTAAACATTTCAAGCTTACAAATTCATTTTATCACACTTCCCCTCCTCCTCGACGATTTACTCGAGATATTCCAGAAAAAACAACCATCTAATTTCAAATTTCTATTAATGAGCAGTATATACATTCCCTCTGAACTCGAGCAGTATAAATAAACAAGAACAGCACGAGAGAAAAAGGAGCCGAACAGAAAAAAGAGAGAGAGAGAGAGAGAGAGAGAGAGAGAGTTAACTGTAAAGGGTAGTAAGAGTTATAAGGGGCGGGAAGGGAAACGCTGGCGCGCACATCGGCGTCAAACGTCGGTTAACCACGGCGCGCACATTTTCCCCATGGGACTTTCTTTCGCAGCAGCATATAGCACGGGGTCGCGCGTACTATTAATCTCAACCCATTATATGTAGCCGCTCTCTAATGGCACACACATGCACGATTACTTTTGCCAGCACGATATATTTATGTCCTCGTTCCCTGTTCTATACCTTTCCTATTACCCGATCTCTCCTCTCTTGTACTTTTTTTTTACCATCAACGCACATAGAGAAAGAAGCGCAACGAATAGGATATCGGGCGCACTATATATATAGGGTTCAAAATTGATTCTCCGGGATTTCCGCGTTCGCACCGGATAACGAAATCTGAGAGGAGGAGACGTAGAAGAAGGCAAATCGAATTTACGGCATGAACCTATATATGTATATATAGATGCCCGAAAAAAAAGGATCAGCACGGCGGATATGAGATGGGGCAAATCGCGGAAGAAGCGACTACTCTGCGTGTGCGCGGCTGTCTTGGACCAACCGGCGCGTCTCTTATTTACGAGTGGTATATGCCATCGACGGCGAAAGTTTATCGCCCCGAGTGTGTCTGTATATATATATGCGCGCATGTGTGTGTTTACCTTCGAACACGGAAATGCCATTGTGCCAGAGAAATGAATTTATTAATATTGCCAAGCGGCACTGCGGCGAGGGGTGACAATGGGGAGATGAAATTTACGACGAAGGGAGGGAGAGAAAGAGAAACGTTTACTTTTTTTTCCAAAGTATTGCTATTGTGCAATTCTCTTTCACCCTATACGCATGGCATGCAAGTATAGATGTGTGTATGTGTACATATATATGCGCAAAGCCAAGTGGATCTCGCGTTTTCATAACGGTATATAAGCGCGCAGGGGCTTCGTTATTATGTACACATTATGCCGCGATGCGGGGAATGAACAAAGTGCGCGCGCGCGTTTGATGAAGGGATATTATACGGCTCGTTTGGATTTTGATTTGTGTGGAAGTTTGTTTGCGGTGCATATTACCTTTAGAATGAGGATTAATCGCGCGGTACTTGACTATGGGCAGTTCTAAGGTGCATTAATTCACGTGTTAAAGCTAATAAAGCGAAAGACTTTTGTATAATTTATGACTGCTAGTGTATTTTTTTTTCTTCCTTGCGAAAATAAGTGGCAAATACGATGTAGTTAGTAATTCACTAAATCTATAATCTTTATTATAGTTAAAATTGTGAAGAAGATAAATTTAACAATGAACACTACTGATATATCAATATATATATATATACATATTATATTTAAAAAAGTTTGGTATGTCAGCGGTACAAGTGCAAAAACGTTTACCGTGATTTGATTAATTAAGAAGGAACAAAAATTGCTTTACTTACGATCCGGGATCAACTCTGAGGAAGTCGGTGTACAGTTTGAGCAGTTCGCCGCCAATGACGTAGCCGCAGGCGGGACCGATTACCGCCATTGTGTAGTAAATGCCTGCCAATTAGAATAACGTACTTAAGTTCTATGTGACATCGCCGATGTAACTCCTTTCTTCCCCCCTCTCCACTCTCTCTCTCTCTTACTCTCTCGTCGCTACTTTAATTTCAATTTCGGAAGCTCGTGCTTTCCTATAATCGGATTACAGGGCGTTAACCAACAATCATCGGACTGGATTTAATCGACTTTAAGGATGTTCCCGTAACAACGCGTGATTCTTCAGCCGCTTAATCGAAATGACTATTTTTGGATAATGCGGTCCTTCGGAGTTTGTTCTTATAAATAGCAAAATAATTGTTTCTTTCGTGAAGGGAGAATTTAATTGAAATATCTTTAATTGATTTTGTTTTTGCTCTTTTAAGAATAGTTCATTTTTCGAAAATAAAATTTTTACGTTCACATTAATGCCGTAAAATGGGAAATGCTACAAAAAATAAAATTTCTACTTTCGAGAAATTACTTGTTCAAGGAAAATATTTAGTTTCTTAAGTATACTTTTTACGAGTGAGATTAGGGTTATTAAAAACTTAAGTTTATTCAACTACATTTTTTATTTACTAAATAAATTTAGTATTTTAATAAAAACTACGTCTCATCAAAACAATATTACAAATATCAAGCTCTACTCAAAACCTCAAGTGCGTGAATTTTTCGAAATTTAAGGCTACATTAAAGGGCTATTAAAAAGCGCTAGTAAAATTCTACAAGAGAGAAAAAGAGAGAGAGAGAGAGAGAGAGAGAGAGAGAGAGAGAGGGGGGGGGAGAAAAAAACGCACTCACGTGCGAGTGCAAGCGTATAATACGCGCGGTAAAGTGTTTTTACCCAGATAGACCGAGGACATTTTCTTGGAGACGTTCTCGTCGAGATAAGTGACGCCGAGGGTGTAGAACGGGGCTGCACCTGCGCCATGCAGCAGCTGAGCCACGAGGAACATCGCTAAGTACAGGCCGCTGTAGGGTTCGAGCTCCGTCTCCTCCGAGCCCGAGCAGGACGCCTGCAAATAGTCGGATGAAAAACAACGTTACATGTATATCGCAGCGCTGGAAGAACATAAGTTATATGTGTGTGTCGGTATACGCTTCTTCCCATGCCAGTGAGAGATTACCCGTATTTTTTAGAGTGCTGCACAGTAACCCTATATAACTGATCACTTTTTACTATCTGTTTAAAAGCAATTCAGTGAGTGAATTATGTTATCGTATAGTAGATCTCGCGGTAATAGAACATGTAACTTACGACCGTTTAAATTGTTTAAAAACTGTACATGCCCTGTTTGAACGTTTACTAAATTAAAAGTTGAAAAATTGCAGTCTTTTTAGAAAAATCTCATAAATTTATGATAAGTTCAGAGCCCAATTTAATAAAAATAATTGCAAATTTGTGAATTTTTACACTTTTGAATCTGTTATGTTATATACTCAAAATTACTTACAAATGAATGTATACCATACTTTGTAATTTTTATAGAATCGAAATAAAATATATTTTTGATTAAAAGTTACAGTATTACAGAAGCTTTTTTATTAATAATGTATAGCTTGAAGCTTGAAAAATAGCCAATATCTAGATAACGAAAAAAAGAAGTGTTAAAGCTATTAAATATAATAATTTTCAGCTCTAATTTAAAAATTAAAATATAACTTATATTTATATAGAAATTAATATCAGCAACAAAAAAGATATTTGGAATGATATTGAATAAAATTATCCTTTTTTCAATGTTTTGAGTAGATTTAGTTGGTTTTAAATTGCAATGCATATAATACTTTACATTGAACTTACATGCTACTTGTTTTATTATTTATTATTAGTCCTGAAAATGACACGAACGTTATATTTTTATTCTTAAAAAGTTTTAATACTTTCTTTGGCTTAGGAAACAATATTTGATTGGTAGAAATCGGGTTTGAACCCATTTTTACAATCATGAATTACAAATATCTTATGTTAATATTTTTGAGTATATGTAACCTATATCATGGAAAAGAAATATATAAAGATTCTCAAAAATATAATTTTTTAACAGCACTAATGAAGAACATATTAATTAAAATAAATCCAAAATATCAAGTGACAATTTTTACATCATCGGATATAAAATCTTTACCGAATTACGATAACTTTGTTGAAATGGTTTCACAAAACAATCCAACTGTAATCACAGATTTAACACCAGCTGAGATTAACAGTAATCAAAGATTAAATTATTACGTATATTCTGACGTTTACATAATGTCTGTTACTGATTCCAAATACAAAAGAAAATTTATAAAAATAATGATGTATACATTGGAAATCAGTTTTGATTCAACTCTGCCACAGACACAAGGGAGGTCAAAATTTCTAGTTCTCTTTTTCCATGAAAATGCCAAGCCTTCCTTTAAAGATCAACATGACCATATTACAAGCCTTGCTTGGGACCGACGGTTCTTAGATTTTTCGATTATTGATATAAATGTTAAGGATAGATTTTATAATCCAATTATATGTTATTATAACTCTTTTAATAAAACATTTATCGCTAAAAAATACAGAAATGATATTGAGATTTTTCCGGATAAACTAAAGAATGGATATCAACACACAATAAAAATAAGTTATGTTAAAATCTCTGGAAAAAATAAGACTTCTACGTCAATAAATGACATAAATGTAATAATGACAATAATGTCATTACAAAGTCGGAACTTTTCAGTACTCGTGCAGGAAGTTGAAGACAAGGCAATGATATCACTTAAGTTTTCTTTCCATAAGACAAATATAATATCTCCCAGACAACTGTACGTAATAGAAGGTCTACCAGTTTTACGTTTTAACGAAGAATGCGAAAACATTATCGCTGTTGTTCCAGTTTTACCCATCAGTATGAAATTGGCTATTCCTTATCACGCTTTGACTTTTCTTTTCTTTCTTACCTTCATAATACGTATCACAAGATACTTGATGAAGTCATTGCAATTGACAACTAAATTTTGGCGAACATTCAACGTACTTGAAATACTTTTAAGTACGTCTGTTGAAGTCACACCGCATACTCTAATACAGAAGATATTTTATATTTGTTTCACCCTGATATCTATACTTTATTCAACAGAATTTTATTTAGATATTCTTGACTTTAAATTTGTAAAGGAAGGGGAAATCTTTGACTCTCTTGAGGCCATCAATAAATCTGGACTAGACATTTACATTGAGACATTCATGTTACCGGTAATCAATGATATAGAAAACGATCAAGTTGTATCGAGTATTAGAAATAAGATAAGTCAAGTAGAGAATATCGACTACTGTTTAGAATCATTGTGGAAAGGTAATAAGAAAATTATATGCATCATGGATGAAAGTAAAGCGAAGGAATCGGGCGAAAGGAAATGGACATGTAAAATTTGATTGGCCCATCACGACAGGGAGCGCATTCTAATTTTGTAAAAAACGAATCTAGAAAAAAATATCTAATTTAGATCAAATTAGCCTATCTCTTCTCGAGAATTATGTTTATGTTAATTTTCTACTATACGTTTTTCCACTATTATATATTTCCACTCGTAATACTTTTCTAAAGCAGTAAAATTGACGCTCAAAGTCAAAATAATTAATAGCATTTTGTATAAACTTCACAATAAAAAAATAGTTTTTTTACTGAAGGTGATATACCTATATCTATCAGATCTTTTGAAAGAATACTGTACAGCCTAATCGAGTGAAAGTATTTTCTCTTGAGAAACAAGTTCTTTGGGGTGATGTGTATAGTACTAAAGCATACCAAGTAGGAATCATTATTTGTAATAATATAGAGAACATTAGATAAACATTAGGTATACAACATTTCCATGCAATGGACAATTCCATGTATAATCTATACTTCTCGATGTAAATACGTATTTTCCTCTTATATTCAAAGCAACACAATTATTCAATGGATTATTTATAAATGAATAATTTCACGATCGCTGTCTTTTTAATGAAAATATAGCATAAAAAGATATCCAATTTTAAGCTCTGCAATATGTTACTCCATAGTGATACCGTAAAGTTTGGGGAGCGAGATTTACGTTCATCTCTTTTTAAAAGTACGCTCACTCCAGACACTATCGTAAATGTGAATTCGAAACGAAGTTGCTGTAACTTTTACGCTGGTACTTCAGAATACTTGAAAAAACTGAAAACGATATTTATGCGATTCAGTAGTTAATTATTTATTTGAAAACAATAAATAACAGTTTATGATAAACGAAAAATCATTTACCTTTAACAGCAGTAAATAAAAAAGAGTTAATCATGATCTCATACTTGTAATTATAAAATTATAAGCAATTTTATATTATGTCTATAATAATTTTATTTAAAGCTTTTTTTAATTTATTTAAATAAATTTTGTATCTTTGATTTCTTATAATTATGAATTCAGTATAACGAACTTTTCCATGCCGTTTCGCAAAGACACAAAGACCTCGAAAATATCCCTAAAACAAAGAGACGCCGCATTCAAGAACTTGCGTTGAAAACTTCAACCTACTTAAAAAGAATCGATATGATTTTATTGATTAAAAAGAGAGCAAAAAAAGAAGGGCGGATGAAATCAATGCAAAACATCTTTAGAGCTCACTCGAGCGTGCGTATACGTATAGCCGAGGGCGAAACGTCAGAGAAAGAGAGAGAAAGAGGCTGAAAGAGAAGTGTCACAGGCAGTGTCTGGAGCGTTGCGCAATCGAGTGAACGGGTGTAGCACTTGCTTACCGAGTGCTGCTGCGCTGTAGAGTTTGTCGACCTCCGGCACGTGTTCTCCACCTGATTGCTTCCTCTGTAAGGTCCGGCCAAATAATGCGGCGAGGCGAACAGAAGGCTACCCAGGCCCAGTACTAGTACCCCAACGCCGATGTACCTGAAATTTCAAGCGCTTTACATTGTGCTGTCGGTACGAGTGTTTGGTACATATGTATACATTCGAATACACTTGTTTATTTTAGTTGTGTAATTTGTCAATTGCAAATCTCAAATTTCAATATACATGCCGCGCGCTGCGTGAATTCGTCCGCGCTAAAGTCAACGTTGACCGAACTGTAGCGTCTGCCACCGTAGCAATGTCAATTTACGAAAAAAAAATAACAATTAAAATACAACATGTACATAATGGTAATATATACACATTTTTGGAAATTTTGTAAATATATTGGCAAATAAGTCGCGAAAATCATGTATTTTTTTTTACGCTCCCGATCGATTAACACAATCTTCCGGCTGCCTTGGCACAAAAGTGCATAAAAGCCGCTTGAGCGAGGAATTGATGTTTCAGTTTCGCGTTACTCAGTATACACACGTATAAGCACATATATATATACCAAACACGGACCTCGGTTTGCTGGAGTTAGAGCGACCGCCCAAATAGCTGACCGGAACCAACAGAAGAAAACTGGCGATGTCGTATCCTCCGGCTATGAGGCCAGTCTGCGACGATCGAAAGCCAAATCGTTTCTCGATCGTCGTGATGACGACGTTGATGAATCCGTTTACCACCATCCCTGTAAAAATTCCGATGGGTTTATATAGATCTCGTTTTGCGATGGGCTCGGGTTTCTTATACTTGAATCCATAGATGGGAAAATGCAGCATAACGTATTGGGTTCAATGACCGCGTAAAAAGTACAATATTATTTAAACGTGAATGCATTGAATTATTAAAAAACTGGAAATAAATATTTTTGCTAATAACAAAATGTTTTTAGCACTCTTTACCTTATAGCGATATCTTTTATTACATTTTTGAAAAAAAAAAAATTGTTATAGTTATTTTCATATAGTAAATATTTGTTAGCTTCGACATCGTATCAAATATCAGACGAAACAACATAAAGTAAATTATTTTCCAAAATTTCAGGACATAATTCAGTTAATTATAGTCAACGAGGTGCGTTCATTAGCATTTTCCTCGCTGGGGCGTTTATCCTATATACTATAGACGTTTTAAATGAACTTACAGTATGGTACGAACTTTATGCAAAGCAAAGTTTTGAAAACAAACAGTTTGATAAAATAACACAAATAATTGTAATATCATTTCCCCGAGATCATCCAACCAAATATTATATCCCGTCATTATGTAATATTCATGAAATAATCTTACCGATATTCAATTTATTTAAAAAACGGCATTAATCCTAAAGAATAATATATTAAAATATTGGGTCTTAATAAATGAAAATACCAGGGATCACTTGAAATTAAAAAAAAAATAGACGATTTCCAAAATAAATATCTCTAAATAAACTTGAGCTTCACGTACAACGGGTTGAAAATAAAGGGCAATAGCCGTTGCAAAAAGTTCAGCGCTATATCTAGCTCGGCTTACCACGAAAAAAAGTGGCAATACAGAACACCCCCTACTTTAATTAAAACTGAGCCGTGTCCCAAGCTCCGTCGGCTACTATCCGCTTTCTCACAGTGCGCGTCGCGTACATTTTCACGCCAGACATTATCTCGTCGGCCGATCTATTGTTCAACAATTTCGTTCAATTCCTCTTCCTCGTCCCGTCTCCCCACCGTGCTTCGTTTGCTCGATGAAAGAACGAGACGCAATAGAGTCCGCGTGTGTATATGCACGCGCGCCTGTATAAGTAATTTTTCCCGAATGTCGCTTCATTCTTGAGCTCGTAATAAGGGGCCGGCTGTCGTCTTTTTCTCGTCGAATGACCCTTTCGCTCATTCTTCTTCCTTTATCTCTTCCTCTTTTCTCCGGCTCTCTTTCCCGTATGTGCAGCCCTCGCGTTACATTCATACACACACACACACACACCTACACTTGTTTTCTTCTCTTACTGTGTATACACACTGTATTTTCGTCAGTTGTGCTTTTTTCTCCTTCTTCTTCCGTCTTCGCTCACACTCGCGTGTTCTTTCTTTCGCTGTTTGCTTACCACGTCCTTCGCTTCTCTATATCTTCAGCGTGAACCGTTCTTTTTTTTTTTGTAGAGTGAAAAGGAAATGTTTGAACGATGAAAAACGTTATTAGGTGATTTTTTTTTTAAATATTTTTTTCACGCGGATTTTGGCGTTTCGCTTGATTTCATGGATGTTGTAATCGATGTTTGCAACTGGGAATAGGGCGGCTGCATGTTTGGTGACTAATGGTAAAACTACTTCGAAATCCTATCTAAATTGAGTTCCGAACCAGTATAATTGCCTGGAAACTAATCAACGTTTTAGACAATAAGCAAATGGTAGCTACTGTAACAGACCGAGATTGGATAGGATTGGATTACTATCTAGATGACCGAAAGTTATTTCGTTCTTTATCTATACGCGTTCTCAGATTCTAATAAATCTGAGATAGCGTACAATTTAGGGTTTTGTGTTCAACTTCCTTGTTTTGTCGCACGTACAATTGTTTACTCTTCGAACTATTTAGGTTCTGGAACTGTTGAAATTTGGTGAAAAAGACAATAAAACTGAGTATTTAATTGAGAACTTTATGCTAATGTAAATACTGTCATGTTCCAAATATAGGGAAAATTGTAAGAAAATTAATATTACAGTTATTTGTAAAATATAAAATTAAAATCATATTGATTTATTTTAATTTCTGTAGAATATGCATACATGCTAAAATATCAAGATTAAGCAAAAGAATATGCTGACATCGAAGTTTAAACAAAATGGAAATAATAGAGGGCATAATAGTCACCAATTTTTTCGTGCGGCAACGATTTCTCTAATACAGCGTAAACCAGCACATGATAATTGGCGAATTTTCATCTCTGTTTAAAATTACACGTTAAGTACTTTACTACCAGTTCTGTAGTATATCGTATCTACGAATTATGAATTTATAGCTACAAGTAAGAATTTAATTACTATCGACGTCAACGTAGTTTTATTGACAACGCATGCATATATGTAGAAATTCACAAAAAATTTTCCATAACTTGTCTGAAAAAATGACGAAAAAGAAAATCGAAGCAAACCTCTGAGAACTGATTTTCCTTATTTTATAACTAATATAGTCCACGAAAATCATTTTGAACATAGAAATTCGGGATAGTGTTTTTCAGAAAGCTGAAATTCAGCTTTGAAGCTCTGAATGTACAATAAGTGGATTTCCGTTATTTTCACCAACATGATATGGATAATAACAGGATTTGCTTGCAACTTTTTTATAATTAAAAACTAGAGAAAATGAGCTTTCATTTGCTTTGATTCAAAATGAGGAATGTTGATTCCTTGCAAAGTTATCGAAGTTCAAAGTTGAGCTACGAAAATGCGACAAAATATGTATGCAGTCGAACACAGTCAATTTCAGGAATTAAATGTTGCATTTTTTGTTCAACTTTGTTCAACTTCTGGTCAACTTTGAACTTTCATAACGTTGCAAGGAATCAACATTTTTTAATTTTAAAAAAAGTATATGAAAGGTCCTTTTCTCTAGCTTTTAATCATAAAAAAGTTGTATCAAATCCTGTTATTATCCATATAATGTTGGTGAAAATAACGATAACCCGCTTATTTTACATTCAGAGCTTCAAAAATTAATTTTAGCTTTATGAAAAACGCTATCTCGATTTTCTATGTTCAAAATCACTAAGGAAAATCAGTTCTCAGAGGTGTGCTTCAACTTTCTTTTTCGTCATTTTTTCAGACAAGTTATGGGAAATTTTTTGTGAATTTCTACATATACAGAATTCATATACGATGGAAATTTCATTATTAAAAATTGTATCTATATTCTAGCAATCTAAATCACCTATTTTATCAAAATAGACGGTTCACAGAAAATCGAGTTTTACCGTTCCAATATCCGATTAAATACCAAGAGCGAAGCGAGTAGTTCAAAATTCAGCAGGCTAAAATTCAATCGGAACGCGTGCTCCAATCCAAGCTCCTGATCGAGTCAGCTCTTAATTTCGTTTTTTCTCCTTCATTTCTTGCCGGCAGCACCCTGACTACACCTCCCCTCCTCCTTCTCCTACTCAACATAATCTCTTTCTCATTCGCGCCTCTGCGTCCGGAGCGATCCGGCCGCACTTGTCAACCCTTGCCCCTCGTGCCCCTTGTTCGACTTGTCCCAAACATCCCCGCTTGCGCGCACTCCCGGTTGGGAAAACTCGATTTCCGGTTATCGTCAGTCACCCTTCTCCCTCCTCTGCACTATACCACGTCCACCGCCACCACCTCCTCCCACTTCGTCTCGAAATTGCATTTCAATGCGCGAGCGCGCTCGCGTGCTATTAGCGCGTGTCAGGCGGCACGGCACTGCTTCTCGAGCCGTCAGGCAAAATAATTATGTCCGACGCCTCTCTCTCTCTTGCTCTCGTGTTGCGTCACTGATCTCTCTATCTCACTCTCTCTCTCTCTCCGGTAGCGCGCCCCGAAGTTCGAGCACGGCTTCGGGAGTTAGTCACGGCGTCCTCGTCGACTATTCACCCTATTACCCTGCTAGACGTGTATATATACTGCAACTGCATTTCCGCCCCGTGCACACATATACTACTACTACTCTCCTGCGGTTTGCGCTGTTTAGCGGCCGTTTCAGATAAAACTTCAGAAGCTGAGTGCTTTTGTTTGTACGCTATTGTTTGGTTGAATTTTTCATTTTAACGTTTCACTATCAAATTAAAGATTCATTAAGAGCAGCCTTTCGACCCTTTTTTGGATCGTATATAAAATTCTTTTTTAATAAGTAATTGTGATATAGAAACGAAATGATGAAAACTTTATATTGTTATATTTATTTTATTTTACTAAGATTTCTTTAAAAATCCGATTTACTTGAATAGATATGATGAAATTTAATTGCAAAATATCAACTGGAAAAAGGTATGTTAAAGAACATGTTAATGAAATTGGAACATGAGCAGAAAAAATGAATAAATTATGATGATTATTGATCAATTTGCCTGTGAGCTTACTCCTTTATAAATACTTGGCCACATCATTTATAGAAAAGGAGAACGTTCGTACTATTCCTTATAGAATATTTTATTATAAGGAAGCTATAATTAATGTTATCTTAATTACCAAGAATCGATAGAACAAAAACTTTTAATATATATAAATTATTTATAATCTACTAGGTTCTCCAATTTTTACTATTGAGTAACTGATGAAATTTCGGTTTCACTAAATATTCTATTACATTTACGATTTTCGCTCTTTTCATTTTGACGAATCTTAAGCGCCTCTATTATTTATATACCTCCCACAGTGACCCAATACATCTTTCCACCAGATCCGACTTTTTCACATTATTAAATTGTTACATTTAACCATACACGGAAATATCATCCCTACTCATATTGCCGCGTATGTCAATAACCTGCCGCATTTAACCAAAGATTTTTCATTAAAACTCTGAAATTTGTCATCCCTCGGACGCCCATCAGACGTCGTGAGTCTTTCAATTAAAATCGCCGCTGCAGGGCTCGCTTGATCATCAAAGGCCGTGCGACGAGAGAGAGAGAGAGAGAGAGAGAGAGAGAGAGAGAGAGAGTGACTGTACGCGCGCACGGAAAGAGCGAAGAAACAAGGGACGAAATTAGGCACAGGAGGAGTATTATACCAATCGAGAGCACGCGTATAGTAAAGAACTTGGAAAAATAGAGCGAATTCTAGCCGGTGGGTATGCCAAAGTAGAGATAAAAAAAATTTGCGTGTATACCTTGCATGGCGCCAGCCCAGCAGAGCCAGAATAGCGCCCATTTGGCAGTGCGAAATTTCTGCAGGTAGGAAGGTCGGAACCAAAACCAGCCGCACTCGAGGTTCTCCCCGGTGATGCTGTCCGAGTCCCTCGGCATGTCCGGCTTAATGTTGCCGGTGTCTGGAGGCCCGAGCTTCCCGACACTGTCGCCGAATTGCTCCGGCAGGCTTGACAGCGTCCCGTGCATGTCCGGCACGCCCGACTGTAAAATAATAATGTGCATTGTTGTTTTAATTGTTCACTTCTATATTTTGTTTATTATGATAGTTATTAGTATTTGCAGCAATGGGAGAAGTATTAAAAAGTTTGTAGAGGTCAGTGACCTCGTTAGTGGCGTCGGGTAGATGTTCGATTAGACAGTAGAGTAAATATATATATATATAATTTTATAATAGATCTATGTTTATCTCAAGAAAAATTTTGCATTTTGATTACTCACATTGATTATCATTGATTCGATATAAATAACGCGTTTCATTGCGGCGTATCCAATCTTAAATAACTTCCGTAATGAATAAAAAATTAATTCTAATGCCATATGTAATTTAACGCCATTAGTATATTACATACTTTAAATAGAGCTTATTATGTTAGTACAATAGTATAAACAAGATTAGAACATTAATTCTTTCGAATGCACGTGTAAAATTTTGTGCGATGTTAGAAAGTATAGCTTTAACATTTTTTTATGAAATGGTGGACATATATACGCGTACATTTTGCATTATTATTGACGTTTGAACTTTAATGAAAAAGACTTGTGTTGATATTATGATATTAATAGTAAAATTTAAAGTATTAGGAAAATTAACACTTGTAAGAAGTAAAATTGACATTATTCCTAATTTGATTTGCAATTTACTTTAAAAATATAGTTGAGAAAATAATTTCATTGAACAACTAGACGTTTTTGACCCATTTATAAAAGCTACCAAATCCACGTAATATTTAAACCTATTTTATTCCGTGTTAAGATATTTTAAAGATATTAAACACCGCAATAAGATGCAAAAATAAGTTAAACACAGATCTTTTTATAAAAGAGTCGTTCATCGAAAAAGCCCGCATGATTTAATTGAAGAGCCGTTGCTGAAAAATTAATGACTAAATTCGTACGCGGAAGTGTCCAACCTTTTCACACTTCAGTCAAAGTGTCGGAATTGTACATGTGGGATTGAATAGAGAAAATATCGATTTTTACGTGGCAATTACTTCGTTTATTTCTCACTTAGTGGTCTAAAATAGACTATAGAATATTGTGAAGATCAATGTTGTCGCTAATATTGAATTTTTTATTGTAGTTGTCAAATCTAATACTAGATGTTTTGTATTATAAGTTCCCTGGTGGAAATTCAAAATATTTTCTACCTAGTAAATGGTCATTTAAATTAGGAACTGGCTATAAAATGGCCATTTCGCTTATCTAATTTTTGGCCCCCGGTGAAACGCTTTTTCGC
>JAYJLV010062364.1:0-17190 GCA_036873485.1 Torymus texanus
ATTAAATAATAGCAAAGTGAGTACCCAAAAATCACCACCAATTTTCGTAAGCGGGGTGGAGAATATAGCTCCTTTGAGAACCCTTCTGGATAAAATAGCTGAGAATAACTATACTTTGAAAATACTTTTTATTAACGAAGTAAAAATTATACCGAATTCATCAGGAAAATATCTAATAATAGCACAAGAACTTAAGATGAAAAAAACGGAATTTTACACATACCAAAGGAAGCAAGATAAAAGTTACAAAACTGTTTAAAGACACATCCACCATTCAGTTGACATTAAAGAAATACAACAGGCAGTTGAGGAACATGGTCACAAAGTATTGAGAGTAACACATATTCAAGACGCAAAAACTGTTACCCTTATTCTTCGTCGAAATTCAACCGAACGATAACAATAAGGCGATTTATAATATAGATAGAAGATAGATTATTGAACACAATCATGAAATTTGAACCTCAATATAAAAAGAGATATACCTCAATGTATCAAATGTCAAGGATTTTGACACACTAAAAACTACTGCTACAGGAGCCTGGTATGCGTAAAATGTGCTGAAAATTATTTAACTAAAGACTGCCCGATTAATGAAAAAATAAAAGAGGTTAAATGTGCAAATTGCGGTGATAGTCATCCAGCAAGTTATAAACGTATCACTAAAAATTTATGTTCTTTTATTTTAAATAAAGTTATCATTAAATACAATTGTAAAACTATTAACCAATTGGGTCTAATACTTACGTGCTACTATATATACTTATACAATTTACTTATTGTCAATCAAGACGAATTGTAAATAAACTTGGAGATATAAAAAAAAAAAAATTATATTAACCCAGTTATTGTTATTATGTCATTATAATTAATTTAATCACTACTTTATTGACAGGCTGCAAACAATCCTCTGAGTACATTGCTTCGAGCCTCCCTATTCTACACCGACTCCTTCTTGCTGTTGAGCGGCGTCTTGACTGCCTTCAACATGGCCAAGGAACTGTCCCGTCGCGGTGAAATACGCTGGTTTTGCCGCTTTATCGCGAGATTCATAAGGTATATAATTGATAATATTTTAAAATGGCATTACTGTAATACAAACCTTCATTCTATTAGGCTCACTCCATCGCTATTGGCTGTTGTGTTTTGGTACGCTTTCGTCATGGAACACACCGGATCTGGACCACAATGGAATTCAACGGTGAAGACGAACGCGGACATTTGCAAGGAAAACTCATGGATCAACTTGCTTTACGTGCAAAATTTCTTCCCCTTTGAAGAGATGGCAAGTTCAGTTCCATTATTTTATTTAATGATTTCATTTTGTTTTAAAATTTGTTTACTATTTTGATTGACAAATCCATTTTAATATAGTACACGATTAAACATTATAAACAGCTAATCGAATGATTTCCTTTTACAGTGCGCGACGCACACGCATCAGCTGGCACTGGACATGCAACTCTCGCTTGCTGCACCGGCGATCGTGTTCTTTTTGCAGATTAAACCGATCGTCGGCATTATTACCGTTTTCTTCCTCCTCCAAGTGTCCGCAACTTTGCGATATTTCGCGACATCGAACAACAATCTGTCGCTCGTCATTTTCCATGGGATGACGTGAGTTATTTTTATTGAAAATATATTTCATCAGTGACTCTTGATTAGATTTTGTGATTCGACAATATTGATTGTAGGATGAAGCACTTATATAAAACGGCTAATATGACTTATGCGCTACCTCTGCACCGAGCGACTCCATATCTGTTTGGAGTCAGCCTTGGTGTTCTTTTGCATTATACTGGGAAGAAAGTGCGAATTCATAAGGTATTAATTAGCTCAAAGTATAATTTTGAAATTTTACGTTACAATAACAGTCTTTATGTTGTTCTTTGGAAATACAAATTGCATGCAAAAAAATGATTATTCATCAATTACTTTATTAGTTACATGTGTGAACAGTTAAAATAAATAATGTACGAGAAATGATATTGATAGTTTTTCATTTTTTAGATATTTAATATAATAGGATGGTCGATAGCATTAGCTTTAGGATCATGGTCATTATTTTCTCCCTGGCGTCTCGCGAGAAGGGATTACGTGTATGACGTCGAAGAAGCTACGCACTACGCTGTCATAAGTCCTATAGTATCGTCGCTCGCTTTAAGTTGGACAATTTTTGCATGTTTCACGAATAATGGAGGTAAGATAAGACATAAATGCCATTTATTCAAGTGATTTCCATGCCTATTATCATTTTTCTCAATGTTTCAGGTATTATTAACAGACTATTATCAAGCTATTGGATGGTAGTGTTTAGTAGAATGTCGTATGCGATATACCTTTCGCAATTCGCTGTATTTTTCTATAATGTTGGTACTACGCGTTATTCATCGGAATTTCAAACCTTTAGACTTGTAAGTAATAGATTTACGTGAATTTATAATAATTACGTAAAAGTATTATGAATTAAAGAATGAATGTTTTCTTAATAGATTGATCCTTACGAAGCGATTAGCGTGGCATTGGTCTCTGCCGTGCTAACGCTGCTTTTCGACATTCCCATGCAGGAGGTGAAAAACATCATTATGGAGTGCGGCGATACTCAGGTCGCGGTAGAGGCCGACAAATCAAAAGAAGCTCTCGCCACCGAAGAAAACCACCGAAACAACGTCAACAAAATTCCCCAAGATGTGTCTCAAGAAGATGAAAGCGAAGAAATCGAGCCAGCCCCTGGCGGCTGGAACTGGAACCGTGGAACCTTTGTACCACCGAAACCGGGTTACGAAGAAAACGGCTTGGATGAGCCGTATCGCAGCTCCAGGATAAAACGACAGGATGTCAGGCGTCAGACGATGATTAGGTCAGAGGCGTATGACGAATGGTCTAATGGCGGAGGACGCAGAAGGTCTGATGATCCCTTGGATGAAGGTAGAACTAGCAGAAGTGAGTATAGGTCGAGCAATGCCGGACTGGAGGATGAAGACGAGGGATATTTGCATCCTAGGGAACGATATTTCACTGGCGCGTTCTCCAGGTCACCTATGAGGGAACTAGATGCGCCTGTGTTCCGTAGATCTGTATCCAGAGAGAGGATTCCCGTGCTCAAAGAACCAGAAATACCCCCAAGGTATGTTTAAAATGATAATGTTCTAAAGTAATAAATCTACCTATTAATAATAGTATATCCATGGTTTCTTTATATTAAATGATTATCTATACCGTATATGTTATCACTGACATATCTATAACAAAAGCATTGTATTTATTACGTGTGGCTTAGAATTGATTTATAATGTCTATAACATAATAGAAAAAGAAGAAACCATGAGATCATTGACGACAAGAACAATCCATATAAATGTCATAGAAAAAGATATTATTGTATTTGTATAAAGATAATTCAGATTTGCATTAAAACATTTAGATTACTTTCTTCTGCTAATTTCTGTTTTTAGAAAACCAATCATAACCGTTACCAAAGAAGAGGACTATCAAACAACGCGATCACCTCGTTCGTCTGTGCCACGTTTCACCGATCAACAACGATCTCTATCATCTGAGAGCGAGACCGATGTCCTGGGTAACCGACGTACCAGCTACAGCCATCGCTCCTCCGAGCCTCGCATAGCCGACGAGGAGGAATGGGAGGACGAGATACGGCTGCGTCGGGCTCGTTCACACCAGGACCGTATCAGTTCACAGGAACGCGACCGCGTGCGCCCGCAAGTATTCGTAGAGGATGTCGATAATGACCAATGGGATTCACTTAAACGCCGATCCTCCGCCGAAGGCAAAATGGCCCTGCTAAAAGAACCTCTGCGAGCGGGAAATATGGACCTATGGACTGTGTCGAAAATGCAGCTTGGTTCATCCCAGGAACCAGACGAGGATGAGCTAGACGGGGATATTTATCACAGGAGGGAGTACAGAGAACAGGGGCCGCCGTTGCGCGAGGATTTTGAAGGTGAGGAGGAAGATCAGGGTAAGACCTACGCCACTGAGAGTCTGCCTACGTCGTTCGAGGAGGAGGATGATCCTAACCATGAATTTACGTTGAAGAGGGACAGCAAGAGGATCACCGTCCAGGATCTGAGCAAGATATCAGTCGATGACGATGCACCGGTTGACAACAGCTGGAATAAGTTGGACGTCAAGACTCCTTCTGGATTATTCAAAAGAGAGTCTATAGTTAAGGTAGAATACGGTGAAAGAGAGTTGATTAACTTATGATTTTAGAAAGGTTTATTGTAGGACGTTCGGATTCAAACAGTATAACTTGATCTAGAAATTCTTTATTTCCATTTAATTATGTTCCAAATAAATTGTGAATAGATAAAACCTAGTTGTAACATTTGATCTCTGTATTGATGTAATTTCTTGGATCTTCAGAAAAATTACTATATATATAAATAATTTAAAGCACTTAAATGGAATTTTGTATTTCAGAGTCAGGCTAGTGAAGAAGATCCAGAATATTTACTCCCCGAGCGACCAAAACTAGTCGAGCAAGAACAAGAACATCCCTTTAAAAAAGCATGGCAGATGCAAAAGTCTAGATCCGAGGAGGAAGGATCCTCAGCATTCATTGTCAAAGATTCCAAGTCTCCACCTCCTACTCTAGAAAAGCAGCGAGAAGAACCCGAAGACAAGATCGACGAGGATGATCCCGAGGGCGCGCAATCCGAGGAGCTTATAGTCCCGGATGTGACATGTGATGTGACGATTGTGTGGCAAGCACGTAGCAACGATATCGAAGAAACCAAGAGCACGAGCAAGTCCGAGTCATCGTCGTCGACGAGGTCGTCACGCCAATGGCCCGATGACGAGGACCAAGACGAGATGGCGAGGATCAGAAACAGAAGGAAGTCAGATGAAGAGAACTGGACGTGGACCGAAAGGGACACCTGACCAAGGGAGTCGTAGCTCAGAGGAGAGAGAGACTTTATCACATGCATATACTCAAGTTTCGTGCACGATCCCTACTAGAGAAGTTTGAATGATAAAAAAAATAAACTATGACCCTTTTTTACACGTTTCTATGAGAGAATCTTTGTATTCGTTGCTATAGGGTTAAAACAAGCCAATGAAAATTATTGCGAAGCAGTCGCGCGAATCTTTTGTCATTTCGATAGATTATGAAGCGTTCGGGCAAAACTGAGAATATTTATTTACTTATAATTCAAAAATCTATTGTTGTATTTTCTTTATGTCGAGTTGTTGATATTTTTGTAGTTATTCTATCAAATATTTTATTATTCGTCGAAACACGTTTAAGCTGTGCTAAAATTTATGTCAAATATATATATATATATATATATATATATATACACACACGTTGTTGCTGGTGTTTCGTTTATTAAGAAATATTCTATATACGCATAATCTAAAACAAATTTTATTACATTTATATATACATTGTATAAAAGAAGTCGAACCAATTAAATAAGAACTATTTATAAATACAAAATAACGATAAAAGCGAAATCGAATGCTTCGGATGATAAACAGTGCATTTCGTAGGTCGAATCAATGCCTCGATGACAATAAACTCATATTTTCTACAATTTTTGTAATTGGCCGGTACACGTGTCGTTCGTTTCGTCCGGGAATACATATATATATATATATAGGAATCAAGGGTAGCAAACGCATCGCTAATAACTTACTTTTAATAATAATAAAAATAATAATAATAATAATAATAATAATAAACGCATAAATTACAATGAACTCGCCGAGTACAAATTAGACCGACCGTAAACTATATAATACATGAAATAACGATTGCACATCAATAGGCGCATACGCGTGCGTGCGGACGCGATGATTCGGCAACGGCGACGATCGTTGCTCTGATGAGAATAATTTTCTTTTCACATACGAAAAAAGCAGTATAGTGAAGAGAGAGAGAGAGGGAGAGATGTAACTCAGGCTTCCGTAGTGGTCGTCTCCTCGCTTTCGGTTTTCTTCGTCAGCGTCGACGAGGATTTGCGCTCTGTTGAGAGAGAGATAGAAAGAAAGTGCACATGTGATTAGAAATTCGCATGTGGTTCTGTATATAGATTGGATACTGAAGGGGAGAACTTACCACGACGTAGAAAGATCCTTTCGAGACCAAGGATTGGCGATTCGAACATCGCCGAGAGCAGGACCGCGCCGAGGAAGGTCAGCATGAGGTGTGACAGCACCTTGCCTAACTGCGCGGGGAAAAGTGTTTTTGTTGTTGTTAATTGTATTGAAATGATTATATATATATAATATATTTACGTTACCAAATATCATGCTATTGTTCATTTACATACATTTAATCCCAAGTCTGATGGTTTATACATAATTTTTAGCTTGGATTTTTTTATAAAATTTTCTTAAAATATTTAGAATTTGATCTGATGTATTCCTAAAAGATTTTCAAATTTGATGAGTTTTTCTTAATGTACTTACTAGACTAAAGTTATCGAGATACTGAGGCACTCGAATCGTTGAGGCGCTGTGCAGCTCGACTAGACCGTTAACGAGGTACGCGGAGTATGTCAGTCGACTTAGAGGTACGAAAGGCCTCCATTTCAAGATCGTTCTCAGGGGTCCTGTATAATAATTAAAATTTTAAATACAAAAAATTATTTATCGTAAGCAAGCTATTATATATTATACTGTTGTACATGAAAGTGTTTTAATAATTTAATAATTTTATTTAAACTTAAATTGATTTGCTTATAAGTTGCTTTTTTATTTCTTGCAATGGAAAACTCTATTCTGTTATTTAAGTCTGAAAAATTTATAAATCATTTCTCTCTCAATAAAAATGTAACAAATAGAATAAAATAAATTAATTAATTGGAAATTTTTTAATTTATTCATAAAATTGGTTATTAAGAAAATAATTTGGTTATAAATATAGACTAGTAATAATGAAATTCAATTTACCAACTAAGATTTAGTAAAAAAGTTTTACTTATCATGAGGATACCTTTCAGTATATACCAAAGTATAATTCCAAATAATTATAAAAATAGAAGTCAATCATTAAAAATACTTTTCATTTCCATTTAAAATCGCCATTCAATTAAGTTTACAACCCTATAAATCTAAACGAAGCTACATTCAATAAAATAGCAAATCGAGAGATTGTGTGAGACAAACGCTCGGAAAAAAAGATGTCACCTGAATTGTCGGTGATGCAGGCGAGGAGAACCCAGCCGGTGCCGCAGCTCCACAAGGCGCGATGAAGCGACGAGTAGAAGGCGGCCTCGAGACTAGTGAAATTCTTCCTCGGCCCGTAAAAGACGCTAACCGAGCACATCGACGCTACGAGCGCACAGCCCGCCAGCAGCCAGCCAATCCTCACAGTATTCTGCGCAAAGAGAAAAAAAAACGAGATCGACGGTTACTTGTCAGTGTTGCTTATTCTGAGTATGTATAATGTGGGTTTAATTATTTGTTAATGAAAAAAAAAGTGGAAATGCTTGTGAAATTGCTTTTAGTTTTTGTATGGTCGTAATGAGTAATGTGATTTTTAACGGTTTGATTTATTTTGATGATTAATATCGTGTGTGAGAGTATGTGATGAACAGTTGTATATGATATTCTTATATTAATAATAATTTTTACATAAAATAAGTGTATCTTTAAGTAAGAGATTGTTAAGGTTTAAATGCATAATATAATCTTGAATATAAAATAGTTTAATATTGAATAAATATAACGAATAAATTTTTCAGCCGATTTTAGTATAAATAATTTCTATTATAAAAAAAACATGGTATAAAGGATTTTTTAAAACTTTATCAATCACCTGATATTCTCAACAAACAAATTTCTATTTTGAAACTGCATTTTATATACAACTATCATTAAAATTTATATCAATAAAAGAAGTTTAAAGATTTATGTTTCTTTAATTTTATTGAAAGTCACAACGTCTATCAATGCGAATGTCAATGACGAAAGATCACATACACTACTTTAAATTTGTTACAAAAAACGCTTATTTTAACTGCACAAAACATACGGAACTCTTACCTTGGGTATCTTCGTGTCCGAGTTTTGTATGCGGTAGACGATGTAGCCATACACTAGGCCAAAGCAGTAAGCTATGGCTCTCATGTGCGTTTTGATGTAGCTGCTTTTGAAATACTCGTTCGTCGAAATATCCTTGACTTCCCTGAAAAATTCCCATCAGCGTGCAAGAAAATGATATAAAAATGAAAAAAAAAAAATTTGTCACTGACTATACGATTTTGGGTGGGCAACCGTTACGTTGCAACCGTATGCAAATTGTTTCAATTATTAGTCCCAAACGTCGCGACTAAAAATCTGGGAACAGGTGTGCGAGAGACGATGAAATACTGATTTGAGATTTAATATGAGATTGAGAAAGCGAAATACATTGTGCGCTATTTGGTTGGACTGGAAATAACTCGGATTGTGTAATTTTGATAAAATTATAATATTATTGCGGTAAAATTTTTATGCAGTTTTACGGAAATTGATGTAATTTGTAAAATTTGAGTAACGCATGACAAGCAAGTCTTCGCATTTTGTAAGTAAATAGTAAACAGAGAAGTTTATTTCAATTTCGTGTAAAAAAGCAAACTTACGGTGTGTAGATCAACAGAGTTGGATCCAAATTTTGCGCAAGAGTTAAACTGAATGGTAGTATCGTAGCGATGATAGTAACGGTTCCGAGGAGGAAGTGTCCGACTTTGCGCCACCTCCACAATGGGTAAACAATTGCTGGCGCTAGCACAAACAATTGAGTGTCTACTGACAAGTACCACGATTGGAACATACACTAAAATTAGAAAAAAGGTTATTTTTTAATTGAAATTGCTAGAGTTACTGGAAAAATTATAAGAAATAACTTTTGCCAATATTATTTTTATTTCTAATTTCATAGAGATCTATAAAACCTTTCAAATATTAACATCTGATACAGTTATACGAATTTATGTATATTATTCAATAATGCCAATGAATTTTTTTCTTAACATTATTCAGATAAAATTATTCTTTCTTTGCTAAAATGAAACAGAAATACTTTCTTTTCTATATTTTAAAACTGCTACAAAATACAAAAAGAGAGTGCTTTCTACAAAAAATTACTGATTCTTTCATTTAGGCAAAATTATTCTAGCAAAAAGTAAATACTGACTTATTTCTTTTGAATAATTCATTAAAAAATGGAATAATATAATAAATGCGATAACATTTGTTTTCTTTACTATGTAAGAAATTTTGTTTCGAAAAACTCCATTAATTACTGTATACAAAATCATCTTTTTAAAAAATTTTTATATAATCTAAGATAATTTATTTCTGTTATTAAAGTCTGAATTAAACCACTACTGAAATAAAAATTTTCTATTATAAAACATTCTTACAAGTTGATCCGTGTTGACATAGTTATTGACGTAGAGTATGTTGGTCCACCAGGAGGCGCGGCATCGTTCGGCCTCCAGTTTCATGCGGGACCAAAGAGGCCCAGAGTCAAGCCTCGGTAGCCAAGTCACGTACAATCCGACCATCACCATGTACGCCGGCGTCAGTCTGCGCATGCGCGATTTCAACAGATTGATTTTTATTTCTTGTGATTAAGATAGCGAAGGTGAAAATGAGAACGCGGAAGTGTCGCACGTGTGAAAAATCGATGCTTTCTGAAGATGTGTGTCGAGGTAATCGTTGTTTTGATCGTGAAGATGATGAGCGTGACGATTTTAGAGCGATAAAAGTGATTGTGAAGATGTACGATTGCAAAAAATTATTTTCTTGACCCCTTTGTTTTTTCTGGCAGTAAGCAAAGTTAAGATGATCGATTGGCGAATGATGTATGAAACTTTTTTTCAGAAACGATAGATTGAGTATTTCTTTTTTTTTTTTTTCATGAAACGTGTATTTTTTATTGGAGATAATTAATCACAAAAATGTAAGAATAAACTTACTTAAAAATTTTCTTGAGAGAACAAAAAAAATATAAAAATTAAGTAATTGATGAAGAAGCTGTTTACTTGAGAAACAAAAAAAATTTAATAAATTAGTTCTTGCAAAGAAACGTATGCTTTTACATGTATAACGTCAACTGGAAAACGTGATTGCGTTTCAAATTTTTAAAAAGCTTGAAGCCACGCAGTTTTGCTCTCGTCTCATGTTCTTTAATGAATCGCGATTTCTGAATCATTTTGCAAGAATTCATGGTCTATTTTATTCACACAACGTAAGATGATATCATTTAAATTGAGGCAAGATATACTAGATTTTAATTGTCTTTTGTCTCAACTATATTAATATAAAGCTATCTTACTTATAAGCTACTTTTACTTATTGTACATCATTGTTTAAACTAATTTGTTTTCAAACATAAATTACAAATGTTCTTTGACTATAAAATATGAAACTCGGAATACTTGAAAATTCTACAAAAGATTTAAAATTGAACAAAAATTTCATGTTTCTAAAAGCATTGCAACAATTTATCATTTCTGAAAACCCAATGCTCCCCCCCCTTTCCCTCTCTCTCTCTCTCTCTCTTCCAACCCTGGACTATCCGATAAAGCGATATCGACAAAAGCCGGCATTGTACGGCAGAATCGTGAAGAGAACAACAGCAGCAACAACAACAACAAACTCCATTCACATAGAAGCCAATTTTTCACGCGTGCCACGAGCGAGCGATGACGAATGAGTTTTCCTCTCACCTGAGGTAACGATAGACGTAGAGAAGGGCGAAGTTCACCGACTTTCTTTTGTCGAGCTCCTGAAGGAGGATGCGCGAGAAGAGGAAACCGCTCAGCAGGAGGAACGTGTCGACGAGGAGCGGATTGTTCAGGAAGATCGAGTTCTCGACCTTGCCTATTGCCTGCAACGAGGATAATAGTGTTTTTTTCCAGTGTGATTACGGTGCTTGTTTACTGGATAGAATATATATCTATATATTTTTCTGCATTGCGAATGTCCACCGTGTTAGAATGATGTAAGAAATTCTGAATGAAACTACAAACTATAAATCATATTTGTTTTACTTGGACGTTTCACTGGCTGCATAAGGAACTAAGGAAAGTTCATTTGACTAATTACAAAGTTGTTTGTTAGCTAATTGTAGATTAGTTTGTGCAAAGATAAATCTTCAAATACATTTTGATTCTTTTGTGCATGATAAGATATGCTTATTTTGTTCATTAAATTCAATAATACAATTATAATCTTATGTACATGGCTTGTTATACTAGCTTCTGTTTGAATTAATTATAATTGAGAGTGTTTTCGAATATCAAGACATATAACTTGTAATAACTTCTAACACTGCGGAAGACATTCAAGCCGACGAAAGCAATAAATTTATAAAAAACTTTACTTTTTCCACTGTAAGCATTAAATATAAGTATCAAATATTTACTATATCACTAAATTAAAATTTATTTGCTTTCACGATAAATAAACGTTTAATTGATATA
The DNA here is from genome assembly GCA_036873485.1 of Torymus texanus. Taxonomy (NCBI): domain Eukaryota; kingdom Metazoa; phylum Arthropoda; class Insecta; order Hymenoptera; family Torymidae; genus Torymus; species Torymus texanus. The sequence goes on from JAYJLV010062364.1 coordinate 11,448, forward strand.
ATTTTAAACAATTCAACTATTAAATTATTTCTGCACTTACCTCATGCCAAAACTTCTTATTAAGTACAGGACCACTGACGACGAAAATCAGCGTGTGACCAGCTATGATGAAAAGCATCACCAAAAACTTGATGCCTGATATGCACTCGAATTTCAACTCCTCGTGTGCCGGTCCGCACAGTTTCTTCAGATTGGACGGCATGGAAAAGGCGATGAGAACCTGGGGCAAAACATCTCGAGACACTTCTTCCCTGTTCTTCACGATGAATACATCGTAGATTGTTCCGACGATGATGGTTGCAATCACTAACGATATCACGACCCTGAGAATAGGACCATTCCAAAACTTATTTACGTGTTATGTATGAAAATTATTATAAAGTACTTATTACTATAGGTATAGCCTTTGACAATGAAGAAATTTTGAATGGAATATAAAACTTTTATTGAATTCAATGTAAATTTCCATGGTAGGTATAATATCAAATATTGTCGTAGAGACATTACAAATCATCCATTGAATTTGGTGGCTGTATGTACGAGGCGGTGCATTTAAAACGTTTGTAAATAAATGTTTGTTAAGCGCTTCCTCTTTAAGTGATTCTACAAATAAACGTCAGTGATATTCTGCTGAGTTCGTAAAAGTTACAGGACGGCGCGTCGGCGAATTTGATGACGCAAAGGCGTTTTACTCGCACATAAAGAAATGTAACTGATTTCATAATTAAATGTATAGATGAAATGTGCAATGTCGAGACTTTTATAGGACGATGACGTTTGCTATTATCTTTTGTCGGTATCCCGCAAATACATTGCTCGAATACAATCATATTGTACCTAATTAAACTTGAACAGTGAGTAAAGGGAAATGAATTTGAATATGGATTGCGATCAGTGAATTTTAATGTACTAGTTAATTTTAACTACTGAGTATTCATTTTTATTATTTGCACGAGCTGAAAGTTTGCATTAATACTTATGATTCCGGTTTCATTATCATATTTTCATAAATTTACCGAATAATTTATAATATTTTAACAACAAGTTCTTTTATATGTATCTCATTAAAAATTTTCTTACTATTTCTTAAAATCAATGTTATAAGAAAAGTGCGGACTTTACAAAAAACAGATTTTACCGAGTCTTTTAATGCCAATTTCTGCTATCGAAAACTTAGTACTCACAGTAATAACAAATGTGTCTTGTATATAGACAATCTAATTTCAAATATACTTCATTTTATTAAAAATCGGTTTCCCGAATAGTGTGCGGCCTTTTTATTAATATCACAGAGTAATTTAAAGTAAAAGAGAATTCATTTTAAAAAAAAATTTGCTAGTATTTTTCCATTATAACAAAAGAAACATTCCAGGCCTAGCAGTAAGTTATTTGCTACATCTACCACTATAATCTATACTATACCGTATTTAATTTTGTTTTACTTTTTTTTTTAATTACACGTCATAATAGATTTTACTTTGTATATAAAAAATTGATCGTAGTAAACCAACTTTAACGTCATTTAATTACTTTTTGCACTTTTCTTTCTCCATCTCATCATTTTTTCCCATTTTTAAAAATTTCCTTGTAAGAAAAGGAATTTACTATCAAAAAATATTTCAACTCACAGATAAGCAATCTGATACGAGTCCATCGGCAGCGTTTCATCCCGGTAACAATCGCTCTCCCTGATCTTCGTCTTCACCTCGAAATTCGTCTTGGCCAGGGTATTGGCCATAATGGTTTCGATGACCTCTTCGACATCTTGGCTACTGCAGGAATCGGGTACGCAGATACCCCATTGCAGTTCCTCAATTCGATCGTCGTAACGACGTTCAAGCTTGCGGAACTTGTCCCAAACGGGTGACAATGGTGTTTCAATGCCATTTACAATTGCACTGGCAGGTACGTCGATTTTTACACGGCCTAGACAGTACTGGCCACGGATGTTACGAGGTGTCGCGTCCTCACCATTGGTACCGATGCCCAAACATTCATCGAAGTTGCCCAGGTGGTAGGTTGAGCCACTGAAATGTAAATTCGAAATTTATATTTTTTTTGTTTTAGTTATTGATAATTTTTGGTGGCCGAATAGTAACGATTGTAGGATTAGGCTCGATTATAACTGGGAAACGAAATATATTGCATATAATTACAATAATTGAGCCCAAGAATTGTAATATAGATAAGATTATGTTTTAGTGTATATTAAAAGACTTTGACTTTGGAGTGTAACTTCTTATATAGTAAAAACAAGTATTCTATTTTTTCTTATTTTTATATATAAACTTTTATTGGAATTAAAGTAGAGCAATAACAATTTTACAGCTGGATTGTCAAATGAGAATTAAAATATAATGTTATGGGCCAATTAATTTTAAAATACAAATTGTTCTGAAAATGTATGTTTTACTATACATATATTTGGATAGAGGAGAAAATTCTAAACGGAAAGTTCCTTTACCATTTTTTAATATAATAAGTAGTTTTTTAATCCCTAATGTATCAAAATCGTTAATTTTTAACACAAAATGTATATCTATATTTATAAGGCAATATCTATAGATATACATTTACTATTAAAAATTAACGATTTTGATATATTAGGGATTAAAAAACTATAATATCAAAAAATGGGAAAGGAAATTTCGGTTTAGAATTTTCTCCTCTATCCAAATATATGTAGTAAAACATACATTTTCGGAAGAAGTTGCATATAACTCAAGGGTGTAAGTGCATTACGTAAATATAAATAATAAGTTTTCAATTTTTTAAATGGAATTTAGTATCAAATATTCATTTGTTGTTATATTTCAAAAAACTTTCCAAAGAAGTGTTGCATTTTGGTATTATTGCAAGATTTACGTAAAAAATTTGAAGCATACATTGATACTTTATTATCTATTCATGAACATTTATGGATATTCGAAGTATTACGTGAATGATTTCACATGGTTTTATATTATGTTTCAAAAGACAAACATAACTACACTAACAAGTTTTCATGCTTCATTGGATGTACAATTTTATTAACCGAAATTACAACCAACAATTTTTACAAAAGATAAAGAAACAATAATGCTTGTCCTGGCAGAAACATTATCGATATCTGGGATAATTGTTAGTTAATTTTAGAGTTAAAAACGTCACACTAATATTATTTCGTCGATAAAGATAAATATTTCATTCTTGTTCATATGAACATATTCTATTGTCATTATTTAAAAATGTGATTATAATTTTCAATATTTTTAATAAGGTTTAAATATTGATTTTGATCGAAAAAGCTTCCATTTGGTAAACATGTAAAACCAACAAAAACGGTTAATTTTATACCAGGGTGTAACTTCATTTTTTAATCATGTACAATTTATTCAAATAATTGTTTCCACCGTTGCTAATATTAACTTATTTATAAAATTTTATGGAACGAGTTATACTGATGAAATAAAATTTATATACTGCAACTAACGGTTTAAAAAGAAAATGTTTAATAAAATTAAAGATAAGGTAATAACGATAAAAAGATTTATAATTTTTGTAACGTTTATAATGTTCTTCAAGTATGCTATACGTCAATGGTTACGTATTTTTTCCATAAAAGTAAAGTCATCATTACCAACAATTTTGATCTAGTTATCAGAACATAAAAGTGATAGCAAATAATTTGACTTAAAAATATACTGAAACTACATTATTTCAAGTAAACTGAATTTATACTGGTATACCATGATTTTTTATCGTCATTCGATATATAATATTTTATTTTAATATGTATTGGAATTAAATTATAAACATCGTACATCAATAGTTTTAAAGTTAGTGACATTATTATTTTTACTTTTCCAACATTGTAACAAAGATTGAAAAATATCATATGTTTTTCCAAGATAAATTATTGTTGTCGACCTTCCGCTATAACTGTCAATCATTGTAATTATGATTGTATGAAAAATTATTACGGAGAATTAATCAATTGCGTTAATCTTCATCACAAAAATCTAGTCAGACTTTGCAATCGTACGAAAAACAAGCATATACTGCATGTGTACGGCCACAATCAAATCTACAGAATATTTGCACCATTTATCAACTCAAAATTTCTGAACATAATAACCACATATTAACCATTTTATACTACAATGGAACCCTAACTTAACACATTGGGTATACGTTTCCTAAATATTTCTGAAATCTCTTACCTCAGCACACCCTCGGGCATTTTTCCGCTGGCATCATAAAACTCGAGCGCCCAGGTCGTCAGGTTATGCAGTCCCTGTATAACCAACTGGCACTGCTCACGACAGGCGGGGTTCTCGATCCTATCAACAAGATCGGCAAGAAAGTCAAGATCACGAGCAATGAAGGGTAGCCCTAGGCCGGCATTCTCATAGTCTGCGGTCTCGTAAACGATAGGTGTCAACTCGTTGTCTGCCCCAGCTTCAGCCAGGGCGGTACCCAGTAGGGAAACAAAGAAGAAAATCAACTTCATCGTGGCTATGTTGATACCGACAGTGCTAGGGTGACATCAATGTGGAGACAATCGTTGAGGAAATATCGCTGTATTGTTACTTAACGAAGGTGCAGCTTTCCTTAGATATATTGGAACAATAAATCGCGTAACCGTATCTATATATATGATATTTACAACACACTCGAAACTTAATTAAAACACTTTCTAAGCTCCCAGTGTCATACAGTCTACGACACAGCACCGAATTTCTTTTTCATTATCATCAAGCTATTCCACTTCTGACAAGTCACAAGAAAAACTTCACATCGTTCAACTTCCAGCTATAATAATTCTTACACTTGATAAAAGTGTATACCGAAAAAAAAACTGTCAGAGTATAAGTCAATGCGTTCGGGCTACCCGGCGAACGTGCGATCGTCGACTACCGAGCGTGTGGCGCGTATTTTGGCGCGTCAGCGCGCGATGCAACAACGGCTATGAGCACTCGAGTGGGAAGGGAAAGGTGAGCCGCGAAGTGGTTTCGCGATCGCAGAGCGACTTTTACGCGCTTGTATACTTACGAGTGAAGTGCGTACGTATAGTGTAGCCGTGAATCTAATCGCGTGCAAGTGCGAGTACCGGGCGACCTTAATGGTAGTAGGAGGTGTAGCACTAGTGGTGGTGTTTGGAAAAACCTAGCGTTAGATTAACTGACGGCTGTGGGAATTTATGAAATTGTGGAGATTCTTGTGGTTTCGTTGGTTGTGGTTCATGAATGCTTTGTCAGTTTTTTTTTTATTAAATATGGTGCAACGTATGAAAATTATATTTGCGTATCATCAAGTTCATTACATGTGTGAGTGTGGAGATTGAGAATGGTTTGTAATGGGAAAAAGGTTGCATTGGAAGAAGAGCACGCGGTTATGTAATAATATGGATATTTAAAAACTTTGGTTGGATTACCACTAGTTTTGTATTATTTAAAGGTAACGAAAAGTTTAAGATAAAGGTATAGGCGCGACAAAATTTATTTGTTTGGTGTATATTAATGAATTAGTTAGTTTTGTCACGTGAATAGTTAAAAATATTAAGATATTCATAAAAATTGTGTAAGAAAATATAAGAATATTTGATTATTCTTTTAAAAATACAGCATTTTTGAAATGTACTGCAACAATTTTATTTATTATTTACAGCATCAGCTTACGATAAAAAAAGCGGCTGATTTTATTATAGAACTACATTATTAAATAATATACATGAATTATTAAAGTTAGTCCAAAATCTTAA
>JAYJLV010062375.1:0-17190 GCA_036873485.1 Torymus texanus
TTTCTACTATATTGCACCTGTACATATGCGCTATATTGGCCCCATATGTGCAATGTAAATGATTTTTACGCGGGAAATATCCTATTAATTTTTTCACTTTAAGATTTTTAATATATTTTATTGACGGTCCACCGTAACGTATCGACGCTTAAGTGGAAGAAAATCCTATCTCGGCTGCCGCTTCGAGAATGCCCTATCTTGGTTGCCGTTTCAAGAACGCCCCATTTCAGCGTCCCGATCAAAAATGCCCTATCTCGGATGCCATTTTAAGAACGCCCCATTTCACTATCCGGTTCAGAAACGCCCTATCTCCAACGAGGCTTTTGTTCATCAGAAATTGTAGTGACCCCCCTGCGCAATGTTAACATAATATATAGCTTTTAAAAGGTATTTAGAATATATTTAAAAAATCATGATTGAAGTAATGATTTAATTTCATTATTAATGGGTATAAAATTCATAAATTTATGTGAATTTAATTAAAAATAATGAAGTTGTTATTTTTCCATATCGTTTAATTTTATAGGGTCTTCTCGTCTTTTTATTTTATAATTATTTTTTATATTTATTTTATAGAAATTATTACTTACAATAAAGTAAAATATATTTAAATTGAGACAACATTTATTTCATTCAATTTTTCATTCCAAACTTAAATAATACGACAAATGTTTATGCTATCTTTTGTACGTTTAATAAACTGCATCTATTAAATTACTTCACTAAGCAGATTAGATTTTAAATTACAATCAAAAACCATGTTAATAAACAGGTAAGTTAAATATTTTCCAAAATCTTAAATTTTATTTGTCAATTTATTTATCATAAAATTATTTTTAGAAATTTTTAAAAGATAATTGTATAATTAATTAAAATTATAAATAAATCTCATAAAAAATTTATTAATTAGTAAAAATTATTGAAAAATAATTTTTTTCTTGTTTTCTGCGACCTGTAAAAAAAATGGTTACCTTTTCGACCCTTCTCCTTTATGAGCATAATATATCACGTTCATTACTGAGGTAAGTATTATATAAAAACATTAGAACTGTTATAAAAAAGTACTTCTGATTATGTATAATAAAACGTGTTTTCAATTCGATTTAATCTCCTTTCAATTCATTGCAGTTTAAAAACTTCCATGTCTCGTGAACTAACTTGATGGCTCGGCACCAATGATCCGTAGCTTCATAGACCATAAAGGATGTTGCACAAAATGATGAATTGAGTAATTAACATTCATGTTATGGTTTCTAATCATCTTATTATCAAATGCTCATAAATGAGCATTTAGATAAGATAAAGTTATAAAGTTTAGGGCTGAAAAAATTTGATAAATAATGCAATATACAATGGTCACCTCAGTAATGAGCATGACAATACGCTTATAAATTTAATGAGCTTATACATTATACAGATTTTATGAAATTATATACTTTCCTTGTCCTGACATCAATCCAGATTTTTTCCTGAGTTTTAAACACATTTTAAGCATAATAGTCATATATTTATATTGCGCAGGGCTAACACTACAATTACTGAAGTATAAAAACCTCATTGAAAATAGGGCGTATTTGAACCGAACGCTGAAATGGGGAGTTATTGAAACGGCACCTGAAATAGGGCGTTTTTGAACGGGACGCTGAAATGGGGCGTTCTTTAAACGGCAGCCGAGATAGGGAGTTTTCGAAGCGGAAGCCGAGATTGGATCTTCTTCCATTTAGGCGTAGGAGCCATTTCTCTTTAAAACTCATTTTACTTTGTCCGGCACAGTTAACATATTTATTTTTTTGTTGCAAAATACTTTTCAATATGTATGTACTATTCTCTTTCTATGCTATGACAATTACTTTATTGTTTCTATCAATATATTTGCAACTTTTCCTTTCGAAATTATAGTGTTATTATTGTCAGTTAATTTCCCAAAACTTATTAAATTAATATTCATATCTTTTGCAGAATAAACGTTTTTAGTGTATACTTTATTTTGTTTCCCGAAGGTTGCAAAATAGGTGGTTACAGTCTTTATCTTTGTTGCCTTTATTGGTCTATTATCGCCCACATAAATATTTACCGGTTCTTTTAACATAAATTTTTCAAAATAATAATCATTATTTACTATGTGGTCTGAACAACCTGTTCGCTCCGTTGCTCTTTACTGCATCGCCAACGCTATCCATGCGCTCGTGCCTTTACTGCTATGATCGTTCTGCATGCTCGTACTTGCTTCCTGTAGGTGACGGTCACCGCGTCCTCTGCCGTAGTTGCTTCTTCCACCTCTGCTTCTGCCGCGCCCACGTGTTGAACCTCGCCATCCGTCGTTGCGTCCCTCTTGGCCGCCATCTTGAAACTCTCGAGTAAAATGTCCTTTCTTTCCGCATTTGTAGCATCCACCCTTGTTCTCCGTAAATGCGTTTGCCGCTTTCTCACTTGAATCCTTTTGATTTTTCATTACAGCCAACTTGATTTTATTTTTTATGTAGTCGGCCTAATCGTTTAATCCTGCTCTTTTAGCGTATTAATTAAGTCTCCTATATAACTATATGATTCTGGCAACGTGTTCGGCATGTAGTTCAATTTTTATTTTTCACTCACTTTAGGACCCGTGCTTCTCAACTCATTCACTGTTTTTTCAAAGTCATTAAAGAATGATGCTGAATCACTGTAAATATTTAATCTCATTTTTCCAGTCTGTTTCTGCACACAATTTGTAATACTGTGGACTCCTTCAGGTACATTTGGTCTAGCTTCTTTATTCTTCCGTAGGCCGTTTCTTCTTCGCTTACAAATTCTAATTGCTTGTTTGAGATCGAGCTATATATCACATTTATTGCTTTTAAATCTTGCTCATCCCATTCTTCTTTGTATGTTGCAACCTTCTCTCTTGTGATCACTTTATCACATTTCTTGAACTTTAAGAACATCGTCATTCTCTTTTTCCACATGCTATAGTCCTCTCCATCGAACACTGGTATCGTTATATCTTTCTTCTCCATTTCGTCTTCTTTATTCTCAAACGTTCCTTCGTGTTCGGAATTTTCAGATTTCACACTAACACTTTCGTTTTCTGGATTTTTAGTTTCTTCTTCCTCCTCAGTTTTGGTTTCGTTATCTTCTTTCTTCATGAAGTTCTTGTGCGTTCCTTCGTGCTTAGTAGTACCACGTGTTCTGTGCCAACTGTGAATTTTAATCGCTCGGCATCACTTAAATCTTCCCTCTTTTCACAAAACAGTTTTTACCATTCGATTCTTGACTATCTTGATTGTATTTCCTGATGTATATTGTTTTTGATTTTCACTCCCTTCCCCCTTCCCCCCCCCAATACTAATTTACGTTTCTGCGAAGGTTGCGTAAACTAGTGAAGAGACCTAACCACGCTCTTCCATCATGTTGAATTTAAGGATGTGTTCGATGATTGGAAATGGAATCAAGATCTTTGTTACTAATAATGAGGTATTCAATGATAAAGATATTAAGTACAAGGGTTCCAAAATGACTCGCGAAGCCACATGGCTCGCAACGCGCTAGGTGCTTTCGGTTAGGAGTCCGGCGATCGAGAGGCGCGAGTCGGCCGCTGCTGCTCGCGCACTATCATACAATGTGTTCGGGTGGGGAGAGTATACATCTGTGTATCGGTATCGCGTGCTCCGTCCTTCAATATCAACATAATTAAGGATTTATTTCGGGTGATAAATCGGGTGAAGACAAAAAATCAGATAGATATTTAAGTGAAAACTTAAATGATTAATTACCTGATATTTGAAATGGAATTTTTTTATTTACAGATTACTTAAAAGTTGCTTAAAAAAACTTTTAAAAAAGGAAGAGATTTTAAAAATCAGGTAAAATATAACGTAAAAAATTCGTGTAAAAACTAGATGAAATTTCACATAAAAAATCGGAAGAAAAATTGGTTGAGCAGATTAATTATTTCGAAACATCAGGTGAATATTCAGCTGATGAATCACCTAATTTTTTTAGCTGGGCTTCTTTTTTATTTAGTCATAAATTCTTAAATTTTAATACTGAACAATCGAAATTCAATAAATCAAAAATTAATAACATAACTTTTTTCGTGTTAAGCATTAACTCGTAATTCAGAGGTCATGATATTTTTAAACAAGTGTCGTTTGTTTTTGTACATATTGAAAGACGTCTTCTTGCTTATATAAGCTAGGAAAGGCCTTTAGAAGATATTATTCAAATTTCAAAGCAAAATAAACATAGCTGAGTTTTGACATACAAAATTTAAAAAATTTATAAAGTGTACTATACAGAAACGTCAAAAAACATACGAAACCGTAAAAATTTGTCCGAAAACCAACACTTATCTACGGTTTCTTACGGGTTTTTACAGTTACCTACGGTTTTCTATATTTATAATTTCCATACAGGTGGAATTTGATATAGCAACTCTGGCAGAAACTGCTAGACTCTGGCAGATTTGGCAGATTTTTTTTTGCAATTTTTTTGCACATTTTCACTTAAATACGATGATATGGCTATCCACCTCACACATAACGTTATTGGAACTCTTTGTAACGGTTTTCATCTGTATATATCTGAAAATACATTTTAACTATAGAAGACCAGGAATTTATTGTCAAGTATTTGTTGATTTTTTTTTTAAATCGTAATTATAGTTAATTAATTTATTGTGTTTATAATTTTTTTTATAAAGTCCTTAACAAGGGACACAAAAATCTCAAAAAAAAACGATTAATTTATTTTTTCATCTTCAGTCAAAAAATCGTTTTGGATAGCTGAACTATTGCATCCGCAATTATCACTGTAAATTTAGAAATACAAAATTAAACACCTGATGATATTCTTTTAATGTACCTATTAGGCGATAATGTCAATTGTAAAATGTTCCAATTTTAAGGCACAAATTTGTATGTATTAAGTTTCTAAATAATTAAAAAAAAATATTGTAGGGATTTAACCTGTAAGTTTAATAGTTGTACTAGTTGAAGAGGACATATAAATGTGAAACTTTTAAAAAAAGTCTTAAGTTGCTGTTTAAATATTATACTTGATAAAATATGTAGATATGTTTCAAGATCATAACAAATACCAGTTAAAACCATTGTTCATAGAATGTTTAAAACTGTGTTATATAAAAAAGTATTTCAGTACTTTTAATCTTCTGTTTTAGAAATTGTGTTCATGAAATTTCAAGCTAATATTTAAAAATTTACTAGACTAGATATTTTACAAAATTGTTTTTAAAAGATTAACATAATCCTTAATTAAGCATTGAAGGAGGTTCAGGAGGTAGATCAAAATGCAGTAAAAAATTTGAAATATTTATGTTCTATTCCTTATCATATTTTCAGTATTTCATGGCCCGCATTTTTTAAGAAAATAATTTTTAAGAATAAAGTTAACATAGACTCTTCTGGTAGAGTGAGGTTATGTGGCCTGTGAACATATAAAAATCCTTTATGGAAAAAAGAGACCTTAATCGCTTATCAGACATTTGGGAAATAAGTAAGTGACAACCCTGAACATTCTTAAAATTTATTTATAATTAAATCTTTTAGATTACTGGTCATTCTTTTGATTTCATTTTTATAACATAGTATTCTAAAGCTTTTGAGGTCGTTGATTCTGAAGTCAGATTTTGAACATTTTAAGTGAAAGATTCAATACAATGGTGCACAAATTTATAATTTGATGAGTTTTAAAGTTGTACCCACTATTTTATATTTTTAAACATCTTACTTCAGATTTGGGGATAATCTTCTCATAGATCAATTATTCTCTAATTTGCACTGAATTATCTTGAAAGTACTCCAAATCTTTAAAAAGCTGATATAAAATAGGTCGTAAGAATACTCACTATTTTGACGCAAAAGGTTAAGTGAACTTCTGTCATGGTCTTATATCTTGAAATGTAGAAAAAGGAATAAGTAAAAATGTGTTCAATTTTTTAGTTGCTTGTGATTATTTATGAAAGAGATAATTATTATTATATCATTTAAAAAGATTTCATGATTTAGTTATAATTATGAAAATTAATATTATTCGTTTTGCATACATTTCAATACCTGTAAAAGAATGTAAAATTATTAGTAATCATGTAAAATTGCAAATCAAATTTAAAGTCAATCTTTAGAGGGCTCGGTTTTATGTATGCAATTTCCCTTCAAAAGGGGTAAAGTATTGATCAAAGGTTGAACCACTATAGTGGCTTTCCAGTCCTCTAAAGAATAATTAAAAATATTAGTATATTCTTTTTAATTACTAGACAATTCTCAAAACAAAAAACAATTACTATAACTAGACTTTTTAAAAGATTTTTTTTTAAGTACATAGAATCTATCATTTTATATTTTGTATATATTTATAATACACATATAATCGATTACATTAAAAAATTTCAATTTCAGTTTAAAAAGTATTGTCCTTTTTCATGAGGATGACTACTTGCTTAAATAAAATTGATTATCTTATCTTTTACATTGCTTTTATAAAAGAAAAGAAAGTGTAATTTGTTATCCAATTCATTTGCTTATTACAAAATTATTACATAAGCCTTTTTTACCAGTTCACACTGAAAAATAATTAATAAGAAAGTTTATACTTGTCACATACTTTTTTTAAATTTCTACATGTTTCTACATTTTCATAGTAAACATGATATTTGCGATTGAATGATTTAAAAAGTTATTAAAAGTAAACAATCATATTTGTAGGATAAATTGCTTTTAAATTTACTCTAATAAATAATTTTGAAATTAAAAACTTTACTGTCCAAAGACTTTTTAAAGATGACTTTAATGAACTTGAATATTTTTGTAATTATGCACAAAAATGGTTTCTAGTCAAACATTTATTATAATTAATTTGTATAAATTATTTCATTGTAAAATATGCGTAAATCACTATATCACATATATAAAATCATTTTTATTGTTAGTATATTATTTATAATATGAACCTTAAAATAAGGTGGTCTTTTTATATTCAATATTATGTAAACTTTTTTTGCGAGTAAAAATATTATTATTTAAGAATTGTATGCATGATGGCCTATCTCTTTCGTGTATAAGCACATAAAATTAATTTTCATAATATATCTTCGCAAAGTTGTATCTTACGGACTCGTATTCGTATAGAAAAAATATATCTTTTCTCAGGCTTAAAACAGGGAGCAAAGTACATTCTTTACGGACACTTTAGGAGATTTTTAACACTTTATACTGCGTGATGCGTATCTTCTAACGTATGGCGTATGTCTCATACGAAAAAATTGATGGCCATGCACTGTCTATTAAAACTTGCGTGAGCACAGGTTAAATAAAACTATTTAATTTTGTTTCATTTAACCTACAGAGATATATATATATATATATATATATATATATATACATATACACACACACACACGCAAGCTAATAACGTAAGGTCTATGTTACAGCCTAGTACTACTATAAATTCCCGTGCCAGTCAGTACGTTTTTGTATGTCATATCGCGAAATAACTTAGTTGATTTTTCTTTTCTGTGGGAGAATGACGCGTACCCGAAGGAAGAATTGGGGAAAATAAAAATAACTTAAGTTGTCAAATAGAGTTCTTTATTTACTAGTGCGAGAGCTATCTCTCAGTTCGATCACAGAAAACGGACTGACTCACCCTTACAGTGAGCTATGTCAGCTAGGTTACATGAGTTATATCAGAAACGGAAGGGGCAGGTATATGTATTCGGGTGATCCGACGAGTGGTGCAGAAGGGAAAGTTCGAGCGTCCCCTATTTCACGGTAGACAGAGTGGCACGGACGGGGAAATACTAGTGATAGAAGGAGCGTCTGTAGATTTTTATGATAGGGTTTTTATGATTCGGAGCAATCTGGATAAAGGAGAGTGTGTTTAGGTGTAAGCGTTTCTTTGGGGTTTGAGGGATGGAAAGCAGAGAGTGGTTACGATTGGGACATTTTGTACTGAATCGTAAAGAAATGTACCAACGTTAGGATACAAGAAGGTACAGCCTTGTGGAGAAAATTACAGAAACGTACATGTACTGTTATTTTTTATTTGAAAAACGTTCAGAAATGTACGAAAACGTACGCAAAAGTACAGAAACGTATAGGAACGTACATTATTGTGTAATATTCTAACTATCCAAAGTAAACAAAATTGTTATAATCTATTATAATCATAAGTTATTTTATAACGTTGTAACTGGTATTCTTGAGAATATTCTTCAACACTCAGTTATTTTCTTCACACTCCAGCTCGGTTTGCTCTTATCTCGAATACGGGGGTCGAGAAAGCTGCAACTACCACCGTCGTTACGATCGATTATCAATAATGTATTAAGTTTACAAGTTGCTGTAAAAGATAGACACGCACACAACTACACTCGTAAAAAAAATACGTAGTACAATTAGATGGAATTGCAGCTTTTATTAGTAAAGAACGAAACAATAATAATAATCACATCATGGTGGGCTCCATCCTCGTCTCAGACCGTTCCGTGAATTTCCTATAACACACAAAAAATCCTCAACGACCGCCTCGAGTACTTATTCCAACCTGGAACAACCACTGAACCTGTAAACTCTACTACAACCCACGCACACGTACGCAATCCCTCAACACTTCACCTCGAACCTTACTTACACAAGATGGCAGTTACTTAGAATTCCGCAACTCACTTCTCTTACTGAATCAAACTCACTAATTATAACACTATACTAGATTAATTATTTCGACTATGTTGTGCGAAAGCCCAAGTGGCGCACGACGTGTTGACGTGTATTATCTCGGCTCCGACATATACATAAATAAATAAAGTTTTTTAAAGTAATTTTTAAGAGGACACCTTCAAATTCGGTAAGGATAATTGTTATGCATAAGTACAAGTATGTGAAGCAGGGTTATTAGTGATAGAGCAGTGGAAATTGAATGTGAAAAACTCAACAGAAGCAACGTGTAGACTATAGTGACAGTGACGGTGTATTTCAAATATCGTCGGAGTTCAGAGCCCAACTCTTCACTCTGAACGTACACCTTCACTACCACCACGACAGGATTATTTTATGAAGCTGCACATGCACCTACAACATCTTATCTGTTACAAGGTCACCAACAGTCAGAGCCGAGGTCAATATGTAGACCAACATGACAGCACGACGTCATCACGCGAGTACATATTTGCTAGTCAGTGAATTTTCCCCACTGTCCAGCAGAGGGCGTGTCGTAACTCGTGCACAAAAGTACTTATTCACGGAACATAGGACAGAGATATACGAGATATGAAGTACGTTACTTGTCATAGCCACGCAGGTCATAAATGGCTCCTGTAATAGGCAGTATGTGGTGACACCTTTCAACCATATTTTGCCTTTAAACTTACGCCTAATATGCAAAAAGTCATGCTACACAAAATGTGTAGGCAAAAAGAGAAATGCACCGTGTGACTTGTACCGCGCAGCTGAGCAGCGGCGCCAAAAGAAAGATAATGCCACGCAGCAAAAGCCTATAAGACAGAGTGCACTTAAATAGAAGATTAACGTATTACTGAAAGAAGAAGGAGTTTCAACGATGGCACGTAGATCAGCATTAGGAGAAGCTACACCAACAAAAAATATAAGCGACACTGAGTTGCAACATTCAACACCCATGCTTATCACACCCGGCAAGAATAGTTGTACCAAAGAGGATTCGAAGTGCAGTGAACATAGAGCACTTCCTTCTACCTCCATCAGCTGTTTTGACACCTCAGCATCGCCATCATCGGTCTCATCGCCTGATACCTCACGCGGTAACAAAACACGTTGTCTTGATTCCATCATACTTAAAAATCGTAATATCAAGTTTAGTGACGTATGCTAGCTCTATTCAAGATACTGTAGAAAAAGCAATTAGTTGTCAGCAGGTTTCTATTGAGTCCAAGCTTGCGGATATTGCTGCTTCTCTGAATGTTTGTCTAGCTTAACACAGAAAATCAGCAATCTTGAAGAAAAGGTGAACTCCTTAGAAACCCTGTTGACTGAAAGATCGACTCAAATTATTTCAGCAACCGCAGAGCGCGAGATAGCAGATAAAAAATTAGTAGAAATCCAGAATAAACAAAAGATATTATGTGAAAGTTTAAAAAAAATCAATAATCATTTAGAAATATTAATAAAATAGAGCAAATCATGGATGGATATTTAATCGAGAATGGATGAGAAAATTAAAGATATAAATAACGTAATACATTCAAAAATAACTACGATAGAGCAGACCGTCAACGACAAAAAACATACCATAAACCTCGTAAACAAGAGTAATGATCTAGAGACCATGGAATTTTTCGATGAAAATATCTAGGTGAGAATCGTGAGGAGGGCGGTGATATCGTGATCTCCTGTGACATAGATTGCATCTTGCCTGACATGTCTCCGGTGGATTTCGCTTTTTCTGCCCTCAACACGGTACTTCCATCTCTGACTAAACTAGATATCAAAGAAACTTACGTTCTATCGAAATTTAACAATAAATCCAACAATAAATCAGCTCTTATCTTACGTACTGATTTACCTTCTGCGTAAATAAATAAGACTAGCACAGTAGTTGAAGGTCCAAGGAGCGCCTTCTCCCTGCTAGTTAGACTTTCCAGTGGAGATTTAGTTATATAAATTTTTAAAGAAACGTTTTACTAGTTTTTTTCTAGCAGACTTAAACATCTCTCTTCTTGGTGTGAGAACAGAAGGATAAATATAAAGAATTTACAAAATTAAGAACCTGTGCAAAAACTATTGGTTTTAAGTATGTCTGGCTCAATGGCAAAAAGATTATCACCAAGATGAGAGATGGGGCGAAAATCTTCACATTTTCTACCACAACCGACTTAGTTCGAATAATGAAAAATTTAAATCGAAACAACAATGATAATATAATTAAAGACACAAAGCGTAAAAAGAATACTGAAGTAAAATCACTTTTATCGATTATAATAATACCATTGCTGAAGGAAGGGACAATATTGACAACGAAATCCAAAATGATCATAATAGGAATGAAAATAAGTGTAGAATTAAAATCAAAGGTAAAAGTAAGAAAACAAATACAAATACATGTAAAAAGTCGAAACGAACTGTAACCTCACATTTATGACAAAACATCTCCACTAGAAGTCGCAAGAGAAATCGGGGAGTGCTGAAAGCAGTTTTTATCAATTCGACTTCCCTAAAGAAGCACATTGATCAAATTCGAATTTTTCTACGTCATAACCCGACTTATCACTTATTTAGTGTTGCTGAGACCAGATTTGACCCGACTGTCATGGATGACATCGTTCAGATTGAAGGCTTTAAGTTATTCAGGCAGGACATAAATCGGAATGAGGGAGGAGTTGCTCTTTATGTATGTGATAATTTTATTTGCGAGATTTTAGAATCATCTGGCACAAAAATGTATGGTAAGTCAGCAAAGCTAAAATATATTTTCTGTTCCTTCAAAATTGGTCACTCTGAGCTTATGCTGGTTTCTGTCATATACATACCTCCCGATGTAACGTTCATAAATACCACAGATTATTCTGATAAAATTAAATATTATTGTAGAAATTATTCTAGAAAGATCATTATGGGTGATCTGAACCCGAACATCCTCTTGCAAGATGATTATGAGGTATAGACGGCTCAGCATGGTGCGACGAATCATACTCGCATATCTCATACTTGGATCGACTTAATTTTTGTCGATGAAAATGACATAATACTTGACGCACGCAATGTTCAGTCAACCTATCCCAACAGCCATAACATAATAGATATATCGCTTCCGTGGGTAATACCCCTACAAGAAAATTCAGAGCTCATTAAATATAGCAATTACAGAGGTATCCTACTGCAATGACTGAATGTTTGTCTGCTTGCGATTGGTTGCCTTTTACAGACTCTGTTAGTACCGATATTGAGACAGCACTTGGTTATCTCGACAATCTTACAAAAGCAATCAATGAACTTGCTCTCATTAAAATAGTAAAGCCGAAAAAGGGCCAACTACCGTGGGTTGTAGCAGAGTTAACTAGGATGCAGCAAAAACGTGACGTAACTTACAAAGCAGTTTCTCGCACTCCGACGAACTGTTGACGACAGACTGACAGACGCTAGGACATCGTATTATTAAAATCGATTGACGGAGGCTTTTGCAAATGGTAATGTTTGGAAGGAGCTCAAAGACCTAGCTGCTATCAAAATCAAATGAATTAATGAGGATTGCAAGAATATCTTATATTCTGCACAATCTGAAGGTTTTAAGTTTAAAGATGTTGGATTAGCAGGCGTTGTTCTTGCAGTTTCTCATTTCTCGTCTCAGGCTTGTGGCAAGGATGGTATACCTCAAAGCGTTGTAGCTAAGGCTCTCCCCATAATCGGGGAACATCTTGCAACTATTATAGTGCAACTATTTAACTGCTTATTTGTGAAGGGTGTTTTTCCAGACCTTTGGAAGGAGGCGCGCATAACACCTTTAAAGAAGCGCTCAGAACCTAAAAGTGCATCAAAATTTAGGCTTATTTCTATTCTATGATTTCTTTCAAAGGTTTTAGAAAAATTAGTTCTAGACCAGATGCAAGAATTTCTTATAACTAATAAAATCCTTGATCCTCTGCAGACGGGATTAAAAAAATATCACTCTACTAAGACGGCGTTACTTAAGATAACAGAGGACATTCGACGAGGTATCGACAAGAAGTACGTCACGTTACTACTACTGTTCGACTTTAGCAAGGCATTCGACACTATCTCTCCCTTTCGACTTCTAGAAAGGTTGAGATTGATGAGATTCTCGAGAATCGCTCTTCTGTGGATTTACTCCTATATTTCAGGAAGGCAACAAAGTGTATGTACGAATTTCCAAGGAGCACCTTCTTGGTTAAATACTAATCTTGGAGTACTTCAAGGATCGGTTCTGGGACCCTTGTTGTTTTGCCTGTACATTCACGATATATGCGACGTCTTCGATTCGAGATGCATCAAGCACATACTTTATGCAGATGACGTACAGGTTTATATTCAAGTTCCCCACGATGGTGTGGATGAGGGCATTACAGCGCTGCAGCAGGCAGCAGAGGACAAAAGTCTGTCAGTGTTCAAGGGACGCACCTATGAAAATCTCTGCCTACTCAAGTTTGACTCTATCATCGCTTAGCAGGTTTAAGACTGCTTTCAGAAGGTATCTCCTCGATCTCGATTGATAATTCGCAAAATAAGTGATTGTGTTCGTTAATTTATTTTCTGTATCGTCCCATTTACATGAATGAGTGTATTTATTGGCGTGAGTGGGGAGTGTGAATGAGATTTTACTTTATTATTAGTTATGTGTTATTTTGCACAACCTGGCCAATCTAGTGATTCTATTCTTTTATGTTTTTGACAAAAATTGTCATTATCGTGTATTTTTATATTCTAATCAACTATACTTTCTAGTCATGAGTTATATTAATTATATAGTCTTTGACTTACTGTTCAGTATTATTAGTTTTTAGAAACAGACTGCGATATCAAAAATAAAAATAGGCTAAGAAACTATAGTTAATTAAGTTAAATTTTATATCGTGTTACTTTTATTGATTGTATTATTTACACGAATTATTTATAAATGTATTATTTTAGAAAGTTTTATTTATGTTGTACCGATTTTTACACATATATCGATTGTTTGTACATCTACTTATTTACAATAAATACCAATTCTATTCTATTCTATTCTAAGTACGAGAGAGCGCCTCGACAAACTTGCCTTAACTCATCGCCTCACCTCATCGTCCGGGGTCGCGAACTTGTATCTTGATTGGATATTGCCCCTCCGAGGGCATCAAGTCCCGCTTTCCGTCCTGACCCTTAAAACCCCAGGTACTATTCCTAGAGATCGAAGAGGGGAAAGTCAGTGGACTTTACACCCCACGTACGGTATGCGCGGACGATAATTCGAATTTTCCGCGCGGAGCGTCTTATATGCTAGTTAGCTACTCCACGGTAGTCAGTGCGCTCGACGGCTATCTCCCATGCCTCATCCATGCCGCGCGATCTCCCACATCTAGCTCTCTGCCCGCCGCCTTGCTACTACCGTTACACGCCTAGCTGATTCACACGTGCGGGCTATCATAGTGCGTTCACAGTAGCGCGAGCGCTAACGAAAAACGAGGTTTTATCTCAAGTCCGTACATAATTCACTGTTAGACCGATTACGACCTTAGAGTATAAAGGTAACACGATTGTACACTAATAACATCAAGGCGACAAAAGCGAATCCGAGATTAATTTCAAATACAGTATCTAGTGATGGCTCCAAATTTATCAATACAGTCGACTTCCAAACCTGTAATGCACGCGTTCAACTCACAATTGCGTATGGGCTCGCACGCTAGAAGAATCGCTTACTGCTGCGATATCTCTACATATAACAGTCACGTATGAATAGAACTACTCATAGTCAAGATAAATCCACATATCCACATGTATATCTTCGCGGATAGAACTACTGGAGAGCGAAACAAAAACACGGGTAATGCTCGGACGCGAGTAGAACTGTTTATGTGCATAGAAAACCCGCGCATAACATCAACGTGCGAGTAAAACTTATCGCATGGATAAAATTACTAGAAGTCGAGACACATCCAAATGTAATACCTTCGTGGGCAGAACTACGAGCCGAAACACGCGTAAACGTGGGAGTAAAACTTATCTAACGCGAGTTAAAGAATCGTGTAGAACTGCATTGTGTCCACATACACCCAGCATGGGTGAATCGTTACCCCCTAGATTGACAATGAAACTAAATTTGGTTGGCAACAGAGAATGCCATCGCATTCCACAATAGCGAAACATGAAATTTTGAGTATGGCGTTCCGAAATTATGTCACTATACTTATCTGACCTCTTAACGCAGGATACAAATATATTAAAGAAAACAAAAACGAAATTGTATAAATTCATATATTTTTTTATTAACTCGTACAATTCAAATAATACACAATAATTATAAAAATGTAATAACAAATATAATTGTAATAAAAATTAATAATATATAATTTATATAATTTATAATAATGATAATAATAATTATCCTTGGTATCAAGAGGTCAAATAAGTATAGAGAAATAATTTCGGAACGCCGCATTCAAAATTTTATGTACCGCTATTTCAGATTACGATGGCATTCACTGTTTCCAACCTAATTTAGTTTCACTGTTAATCTAGGGAGTGAAGATTCACCCGTGCTGGGTATACGTACGAGAAGAACTGTTTGAACACGAAACGAACACGCATGTATAACGTTCATGCGCGAACAGAACTGCATAATGCTCATGCGCGAGCGAATCGGCTCGAACACAAGGTGAGCTAATGCATGATCGATTAGAAGTACTCATGCATACAAGTGATAATTAACTGAATGGTGGATTCATACGAAACGCCCAAGTGCAAGTAGAACTGCTCAGTCGCGAAACATACGCGCATGTAGCGCTCGTACATGAATAGAACTGTCGAAACGCACTTCGAATCCATACACAAGGTTGATGCTCAAACTTGTTGAATGCGAGGCGAACGAGCGATAGGTCTGCGAACATCTACGTGGGAGTTGAACTCTCCAAAATTAGGCAAGTCTGAGCGTAGCGCTCGCACATAAGAGACGAAGCGCTCGCGGCTGACTCGGCAAATATGTCATTTTTGCCTAGGAATAGGTAGGTTAGTCATTTAAACTACACGAATGTAAGATATGCTCGCTCGCAACCCCGAGGCGCAGAGGAAACTCTTACAAAACGAAGGTGAAACTAAAATTTGGCTTTAGCGTATGAGGACAACTGCTTGAATACGAAATAGGTTTAGCTGGCACATTGCATGATTAAAAAGGCTATCATACCTAAAGTGATCCGAGGGCAATATTTGTCCGCAAGGTCATTTCGCGCCAAACATAAACACTTAAGAGTCAGAATACTTATCAGAGTGACAAAAGTAAGAACAGACAAAAGTAAGAATACTTATCAGAATGAACGAAAAATTAATATGATCTCAAATGACCCCAAGCACGTTTCCTTCGTCATTTTGACCTCAGGGGTCGATTTTTTCTGCTCTTTCCATTTCTGAGGTCAAAAATAGCAGTTCCCATTAAAAAAACCACTTTGACCTTGAAATAACCTTGAAAATCGCGTTCAAGGTCAAAGTCGTTAGTGCCGTTAGGTGACCTCCTTTGAACCCTAAAACTTTTGTATTTATCATTTTGTTGTCCGAGTACATCTTCTGCCAATTTCTGGGGGTGGGCGATTAAAATGGGACACCTTGTATTTTTCCTGTGTAGGCTCTCAGCGAGAGAGTAGTGATTCGCTCTTACCCTATTTAAGGAAGTGATGTGATATTTTGTGAAAATAGAATTATGAAACCATGGTTTGAATTTGAACGATAATCAGTACCTGCAGCGTATACATGCTGGGAATTTTGTATGTATACGCTGCAGGTACTGATTTTCGTTCAAATGCCATTTATTTGGGCGTTTAAATTTTCATTTAAACTTTGGGTATAATGCTAGATAATTCCAAGTGGAAGGGAAACTATGTCTTGGTTTTGCGTAATTCATTCTATTTATTTAGTTTCAAGTATTTTTGTATCATGTAACTGTGTAAAAGTCGTTAAATGTTGAGTATGACACCCCCTTAACGTATATAATGAATAAAAGTGGTCCGAATATTGTTCCTTGCGCAACTCTCGTTTCTATTCTTTTTTCAGTACTTATTTTATTTTTTAATCTAACTATTTCTAGTTTTTTTATTAGAATTTTATGATTAACAGTATCAAAGGCTTCCGCTAGGTCTTAAAAATTATTAATCGTTTACTGTTATCTAAGTGATTGTATATAATCTCCGTAATTTTTTGAGTGCATTACTTATATATATAATTATACCTCTACCTTTAACAAAGCCATCTTGCGAATTTGATAATATTTTGCATTTTTTAATAAAGCCGTATAGTCCATTATAGCCGAATCCATCTCAAATCAGGTGGCCCGCGTTTGCCTATGTCACCGATTATTTTGGGATAAAAGTATTTTTGTTCTTCTCCAAAAATATATATTTTTATTTTTTTGTTGCAACAAAATTTTATGCGTTCAGCAATGCCGTAAAATTCCGAGAAAATCCTTACTTAGAAATAAATTTTTTCAATGTAATTTTCAAACAGCTACTGCTTTACCAGTTTT
>JAYJLV010062385.1:0-17186 GCA_036873485.1 Torymus texanus
ATGTCTCGCCTTTTTTCTTCTATATACTCTCTCCGAAAAAATACACATATATATATATATATATATATATATATATATATATATATAAATGGAAAACGTCCGGCAGGGCGAAAAACTCGGCTCGTAAATCCGCAGACGAACGCTCGTGCGCGCGAGGCTTTGTGCGCTACGAAGACGACGGTAAAACGAGAGAGAGAAAGAGAGAGAGATAGAGAGAGAAAGCCGAGCCCTCCCCGTAATGGCGATAATCGAGTGCGCGCAGGAGCAAGCGATGCATTGCGCACGTGCGCGATTTTCCGGGCTGCGCGCTCTTTTGTTTCCATCGCGCGCGCGTGCAGCGTGCGGTATTGTATTGATTTCGCCGGAGATATACATTGAAGGTTTTCGGTTGTGAGAATTAGACTATAGTCAAGGTTAACGAAGTCAGGCCTATTGTTTCTTACATGTATGTGTATGGATAGAGTTAGAAAGACATTTGTACTAATTGAGAGGCGTTTTATGATCTAATGAGTGTGCGTCGCCGTTGCTGCTACCGCCACCGCCTCTACTAGTCTAGGATCGTTAAAGATAATAATTGACGATTAAGCTTCTCTAAGCGTATAAGCATTTTTCCTAATGTTCCGGGAAAACGTACGAACGCGCGTACGAGCATTCACTTGGCAAGGTCGAGCATTAATAAAGCAGATTGAAAAGAAACTCTCGTTTATCAACGTTAAATTAGCCCAGTTTTTATCCCGGCGTGTTCGAAACGTGTGTCACAACATCTGCTCACCCCGAAGAAAAAAAGAAAACAATACACTACGACCCCTATCTGAACTATCCTACACCTCCATCTGCCCCCCTTATCTCGGAATTACTCCTACATACTACCATGGAGTATGTCAAAAGACGACGACGACGACGACGACGACACCCTTCTGGATCAATGGCCATCCGTCCGCGTATAACAGGCAGCATCGATCGCTAAGCGATTCGCTGACTCATCCTCCGCAGCCTTCGACGCTTCCCCCCTTTGTTTCCCATATCTTCCCATATCCCCATCCACTCCTCGTCTCCCTGCATCCTTAATTCGTCGTCAAGCGATTACAACTCCGTGATTCATACGAGACTATGTGTTGCGCTGCACGTGTGTAGTATGGGTTTTTTATCATGGGGGATTTTTTTTTTTGTTAGTGAGCGTGGCAAGCGTGCATGGACTGAGGGAGAGGGAGAATTTGCGCGAAAACGAGGCGAAAACTGCCGTCGGAGTTTAGGAATTATCGGTTAAACTTGTTGGCAAGCCTGGCGTGGATAGTAGCTGCAGCACGGGAAGAGGAAACTGGAAGTTTTTTTAATTCGATAAACGAAATTTTGATGCGCTGTTTTGTAGCATTTTATTCGAGAGCTTTTCCTTGTGTGTATGTGTATATATATATATATATATATATATATATATATATATACACACACGGTTACGCTAAAAGTTTCTGGGGATATTTTCATTTTGATAGGGTTTTTGTTTTCACGAGGACGCAGTAATTAAAACTTTGTTACCACATCGCGCATTAAACCGTCAATATAGATTTTTCACAACGAACAACTTTTACCTCTCTCTTCGACCAAATTAAAAAGCAACCACATTTTGAACTATCCTTACCACCGCCGTTACAAAAAAAAACTATATCTCAAATGAATTTCTCCCTCTCTCTCCTCTCTCTCTTTTTGTCTCATTCGCACGCGTTCTTTTCTCAACCCCATTACGCGCGTTCTCTCGTTGCAGAAACACATACAGCAGCGCTCGCACACCGCGCAACGCAAATATCGATCGACCGTGCACACAACAACCCCTTTGTTGTCTCGGGCTCACTCTCTCACACGCGCGCGCCTCCAACCGGGAGAGAGAAACTTGGTTAATTGTCGTGATATTGTGCGGATTATGCGCTAGCGCGTGGAGGTGGGGTGATCCCCCCCCCCCGTCGCAAAGGCTTCTGAAATGGAGTTGGCTCCTTGGCATAGGGTTAAGACCGACTGAGGGTGTGGATGATGTACACCAAGATGGGGAAAGCATATTCTTAGATGAGTTTAAAGAGTCTCTCTCTCTCTCTCTCTCTCTCTCTCTCTCTTGGTTTTGGAGTTTTTCCACATTGGTAACGTTTGAGTTAGACGATGATTATATACGATACGCGAAACAAATCTGTTTGTCATGTAGAATCGGATTAGTTTCCTCTCGATTGACGTCTCTCGACTAGCTTGACAATTTGCTCTCACAATATTCGTATTCTCCTCCCTAACAACGATGAAGAAAGCAGAGATCACATCCTTTCCTCTCCCTACGTCTAACTATATGTATATGTACTAGCGTAAAATCTCAACCACACTTCTCTTCGCACAGTTACTTACTCTCCCCCCCCCACCCCACCGCCGTCGTCGACTCAACAGCGATTAATTCCACCGCGACGGCTGGCATTCGGCGTTTCAGCCCGGGCGCGTAATGAAAATCGGATTTCGCGAAACGAAACTTTCGGGCTGTCGTCACTGTCACTGCCGTGCTCACGCTATTACTACTACTACATGCAAACAAGTTAGCGCGCGCGTAAGGTAGTGTATATGCATCTATATGTATATATACATCGAGTTCAAGCCTTCGCTGAATCAATTGCGAACTCTTGTGTTGTATATGTATAGGGGAAAGGGTGGAGAATTGTTGCTCGTTTCTTTTCTTTCTTTTTGTTTAGTATCGCTGGTCGTTTAGTCTCGTTAGAATAACTGTGCGTATCCGAGGTGTAACGGAGGTTCTACGGTCGATGTCGCATCGATGATTGATCGGCGCGGATCGCGCTTTGTTTACCAAGGGAGGCGTGTTGTATAGATTGGCGATAAAAAAAGTGAAAGGATAAGAGTGAGAGAGAGGGGAAACCTCGTAAATCGTCTCGAGTCAACTTTTCTCCATTAGCTTTACGATCTCGATTCTGACAATTAACGTCAGCCGATTCAAGCGTCTATAGCTCTCTATCGAAAATTTCCTCTTTTACCGCCGTTTTCTCGGCCGTCGTCACCGGTATAGAACCTTAGCGTTGTGCAACGCACCAAGACACACTTATATATTGATTCTTATCCAACGCGCGTCGTGTCATCATCGCGCTTGATTTATAACCCCGACGCTCTCACACATACACATACGACGACTTTCCCCATGAGCACGGTGGCGGCAGTGTATAATAGATTGATTCGGACTTTCGCGCGTCGGGAAAATATTTGCGCCCGTAAAAGCTGGAAAGATCGTTCGGTTGAATTATGACTCATTGGCGCGAGGCTAATTGCTTTTCCGTACACGGGCCTATATAGGTGTGACATTCTCTCCCTCTCGCTCCTTTGTCGTTAAAATTTTGTCATTCCGGTTAATTGTCTCTTGCGCGTACCTATAATAGTTACGAGTAGAGAAGAGCAGCGTAGAAAGAATGCAATTCATGTAAATTAGCTTGCCTTTATGGGAAGTAATAGGATTACGGGGAGAGAAAGAGCAAGCAAGCGAGCGAGCGAGTGAGCCTCAAGTTTCTGTCATTCAATTACAAATTTTTCGTGCGCCGCCGTGGTTTAACGATGTTATTGACCTCTCGGGAAAGAGCGAGTGAGTGAGAGAGAGAGAAAGAAAGAAAGGGTGAGAGGGGCTAGTATACTTTACGACAAAAGACTCACGCTTCTTTAGTATTCGTAGCGACTACCTTTTTCTCCATCTCTCAACGAGGCGATTTTTCCTGCAAAAGTTTTTTTAAAGTAGAAAAAGAAAGAGAGAGAGAGAGAGAGAGAGAGAGATATTACTCTATTGAAAAAAACTTTCGCCCAAGATCATCGACTTTTGCTGGTATAAATCCTATTTTTTTTTATATCCAATAAAGTTCGAAGAGGGAACAAATGCGGCATTTTTAGAAGAACGAATATAAAAAGGAATAACAGGAAATTCTTCATAAAAAAAGAAGAGTCGAATGCCAACGTGGGAGTTATGTATACATGCGTGCATGTATAATCTCCACCCACACACAACCACTCGCGCGTATATATTATATATATATACTTTGAAAACTTCGGCGTTGCTTTTTGAAGTTCTTGATTGGCGAAGGAGATAAAAGGCTATAGAGATGGCAAAGGCTGCAGCAGCAGGCGGCGTTGACTGCGAGCTTTAATTAAAGAGAAATAATATCGTGGCTGATGTACAAACGTGTCGTGTACACTCGGCAAAAGAAACTGCCTAGCGGTAGAGAAGATTCACGACTGAACTAAAAAAGAAAAATAACGTCATTAAAAAAAAGTGCAGAATTTCAACTAAAAACCTCTACCTTTACACTACAACATATATACATACACACAGAAATTAATAAGCTCGAGCTGAAAATCGCATTTCGTTAGATCAGTATATAATGCTTTAAACCGTGCCGAACCACACCACACAGGCCTCCTGTAAACCGCCTCCTCTAAACATAAACCCGTAAGTGTTCCAGACTACCTTCTTCTTCTTCTTCTTCTTCTTCTTCTCCACAAAAACCCTCTCCTCCCTCTCTCTTTTCTCTCTTCTCACAACTCCTTCACGACGCATTAACGCGGCGCCCCGTGCTCCACGCGCGCGATTAGAGCCCTAAACAAATGAGCCGCTCTATACCCACACGTATATATATATATACAGCAGCAGCAGCGGCGACTCAACTCGCAGCTCTCCTCCTCGGCAATTATGCCGAGCACGTGAAGGAGTGAAAACCCGTTACACACTGTGCGCGCGCGCGCATGCAGCAGCAGCAGCGCCTCTTCGCGGAACCGTGGTGCACTTTCGCGCGCCGCTCGCTCGCGTAATGGGCGAGTGCGTCGCCCTCTCTCTCTCTCTCTCTCTCTCTCTTTCTCTCTCTCTCTCTCTCTTGGTCTCTCAGGATAAAGAGAGGGAGGGAGAGAGAGAGTTTGTCTTCCTTTTTCCACGCTGCTACGAGGTGTATAGATATATATACGTGGGCTTCGTTTTGCGGTGCTCGCGGGAGCGCGAATTGATTCCGAAGGATTGAACGTGCGCGCGGATTTTCTCTTTTTAACGCGGAGCGTATAGTTGCCAAGGGTATATATACACATGAGTAGCAAAATGAATTTGTCTATTTTATGTAGGTGCTCGTGCTATGACCTCTTGCTATCACTGGGCGGTGCACGTTTTCAACGTAGACGTATACATATATGTATGTGTACAATATTTTCCCGTTGCATATTGAAATTCAATTACATACGCTCGCTCATTGGTCCATCTCTCTCTCTGGCAATTTACGAGAAATTATCGTTCGATAAATTGCAACGAACGTTATACTCCTCTCCTTGTCAGCTCCGAAAAAAAAGACACTCGCACTTTTCCACGCTGCAACAAAGAAACTTCTATTCTCGCTTGGTTTCACCCGCGTGGATGTATTTTATATATGTATATATATATAAGTATGTATAAGTGAGATGACAAATGCGCGGTGCGCGGTGACGAAATTCCCCTCCCTGTTCCGGCGAGTTCGACGAACTCGTTCGCTGAACTGAGAGTAAGAGAGAGTGTATGCGCATTTCGAAAGATTAAAATACTATTGCCAGTCGCGATAAGGTACGCAAACGTTCTATACGTATAACGTAGCATATATATACTGTAATCCGTCGCCCAAGCAGTGAATCTCCATTCGAATGTATGTATATATATGTGTGTATGTGTGTGTGTGTGTGTGATGTAAATCACACGGGGCGAATCGATTTTTCCGCGAATCGTTTTTTAACGGAGAGAAATTTACGGTACTGCGTTGCGTGTGTGTATATATCTATATGCATAATCGATTCCGCGTAAGCTAAACTATTCGTTACGTTTATGTATGCGTGTATACGCACGATTGACTAACTCACCGTGAATAATTAGGTTAGATCGCGAGCTCTGTATATACTACAACACACTTTGTAATGAATTAAGCAACGGGCTGCATGAGACTAATAAAAAGTATCAATCGCGCGAGTTTGCGAAAAAACGAAGGTGGACAAGAGCGAGAGAGAAACTTAGCAGTGAGAGAGAGAGAGAGAGCTTGAAAAAAAATTTAATTTCTTTAATGGCGCAACACTCGCCGCACGCGCCCGTACATAAATCTCCTTTCCCTCCTCCTCCTCTTCTTCTTCTTCTTCCTCGCGCTATCTTTTCTCCCGATTTTCTTGCCGTTCGTTTTTTCGTTCCTACCCCCTACTCCTCCTTCTCTCTTTCCAACTACATTTTACTCTTTTTCTTTTTCTCTCAACGTAGAGAACCTACTGCTGCCTCGCAGTTTTTTGTCTGATTTTAATTTTCGTCTATGTAAATACCGAGCAGAGAACAGCACAATAGCGCAGGGGAAAGCATAACAAAGAGCCGCGGCTGCGCGGGTAGATCCAGTGTCGCGTGTTTTTATTGGTATCGGTTACGGTGTATAGAGCAGCGACGAGAGCTCGTCTTAATTGTTCGTTATATATATATATGCGGATGTTTAGGGTTCGCTCTCACTCACTCTATCGCGAGTGTTATTGTTGATAGCAGCAGCAGGAGCAGCAATCGTATGTGTGTTTAGTGTATATACAGAGCGCGCAAATTCGTATTGATAATTGAGGGGATGCGCGTGAGCATTGATTGGCTTGGAAATGCAAAACCATTTGGCGGTTATTTTTCATTTTCCACGGTGCAATTTTGTCAGCATCGTGTCTGTATTTCTCGCAGTGTTACAACAATCCACATTCGTTTGTTTCCCCAATTTATTTATTCGTGCCGCTTGGTCGACTGGGCGATTTTTTTTTTATTTTCCCTCTTTTCGATTCTCGAAATTTCGCGTAATTTCCAGCGCTCGCTCTTTGTTTTCCGCGATTATTATTTCCGTTAATTGAGACCGCGTGCTCGCGTGTGCTCCAGTGCGCTTTTGTACCAGCGACACATGCGTGATAATTGAAATTAAGAGGAAGTACGATATATGTTCTCTCTCTCTCTCTCTCTCTCTTTCTCTTTCTCTTTTTTTGGAAAAATCATTGTTGCGTTATTCGATTAAGTTGGCGGACGACGACGATTTTGATGATGGTACGAATTCACGTGATAAATGTGCGCACGTGCGTGTGAGTTTTCGTGCTTTATCGTGGCAAGGAATGAACGCAAAAATTTCCTTGTTTATCGTAATTTCACACCGCGCGACAAATATTTCCAACGTGAGTTGGATGCTATATATATATATATATATATATATATGTGACGAAGTCAGAGAGGAAAAATCCTATACCAATAATTGTAAGGTGAAGTACGTGGTTATCAGGGTCATGCCGCGATTCAACGTTGAAAGTATATGCGTGACCTTGCAAATTTTAATGGAAACGTTCTTAATTTCGGTGAAGGTTTCGTATGAAACATTAACAACAGCAAATATGTATTAAAAAAAACCACACAGAATAATCAAATAAACCATATATTTTCGTCTAATCAAATCAAGTAGTTACACGTAGCATCACAATTCCACTCTTCATTTCGCAATTTGTGAACAATGCGACCCCTATTCGCACTATTTATCACAGTTTAGCATCCTCCAACCGCGAATAATTTTCCACCTGTAAAACATACAACACGCTCACCATTAAAAATGTTTATCCCAATCCACCCCGGATAATAAAATTTTTCAAATTCACAATTCACAGAATATAGTACCTGAATCATTCAACATTCCCAGCATTCTCTCTCTCTCTCTCTCTCTCTCTCTCTCTCTCTCTCACTGTTGATTTCAATTTTCCGACACAGCACGATCTACGTAAAAAAAAGCGGGCGAAAGGTCGCTAATAATTAATGCACACACGTGAGCGTAGACGCGTTCCTCGAAGCACTTGAGCTAATACGCTGAAATATCCGGTTGCGCAATGTGTATAACGGAGAGCGCGCGGGTAAAATAAAATTCTCTGCCTGCTGCACCACGCGCGTGCGATGAAAATTGTTGCCGCTGCTACTGCTGCACTCGGAGGATGCGACAATTTTTTTTTTCTCTCTCTATCTTTTTACCGAGGAGTAGTAGTAGTAGTAGCAAAGCTTATTCGTATATAGAAGTAAGGAAGGGGCATCGCGTAGCAGCAGCTCGCGTCGGAAATAAAACAGTGACTCAACGCGCGTGCATTTGCACTCGCGCTTATACACGCGCAGTTAGAGGATATCCAATGAGCTACAATACTCTTGTTGCCCTCCCCCCTCTCACTCTTTAACCGCGTAAATCAAAGTATTATTTTTTTTCTTCCTCGTCATCCCAACCACGCATATTTCGTAAATTCGATTAGAGAGCACGTAAATGAACGAATTTTGGTACGTTTGATGCCTCAAACCCTAATATCCGTCTTCACCGAACCGAGCAATCGTTTAAAGCCGTGCGGCTGCTCTTGTGCACTGTCCCCGCACATTATTACGAGCGCACGTCAGTATACACGTGTGTGTGTGTGTGTGTGTGTGTGTGTGTATATATATAGCATACATACCTATATAGCTACGTATATATCGACAGAGCGAGAGCCTCGAGCGCACGCGCGCACGCTAACAGTTGTGCAAATATATAATGCTGGTGTGATTGTGTCTCTTTTTCTCTCTCTTCGAGTCTCTGTGATGTGTGCGTGTGTGTATATGTGTGTGTTATTGAAACAACGTAAACTGCCGACGCGCGGATTCAACCTGTATAATCTCTCTGACTTCGTCGTAAATACGCTACTCTGATGCTACGTATTGCGTTAATTATATTTCACGTGAACGAATGATGTTTTCGGAAACGATTATTATTTCCCCTGCAGGCTATTCGCGTAATATGTTTATATAGGTATAGCAGTATGTAGCAGTATACTGATATTACGATTCGGTAATCGATACTATACGCGCGTGAAAACTGCAGGAGGAAAAATGTCAAAATAAAAAAAAAAGAAAATGAAAAACAGAAAAATAACAGACTACGCGATCACGCGATCGAAGATAAATCATTAATCATCACCGGGCAAAGCACACGCAGCGCGAATTGGCATTCAAAGTTAGCCCACGCGCGTGTTCGTCTGTGTATCTATATATGTATATATACATATATAAGCGTTACAAGTACGTATATGTGTATATGTAGCGTATACGAGCGTATGCGAACATATAGGTATACGTCCTGCAGACTGAATTTGCATGCCAATTCACATTGTTCCGTGTGGGTGTATTAGACTCTATATACGTGTGTACGTGTGTGAGCAATCCTGAAGGCCGCGATGCAGCTGATGTTTTCGCGAATGGTTTTCGTTTCTTTTCGCCTGGCCGCTCCCCGAGAGGCGAGCAAGCGTGGATTATAAAGATGTATAGATTTATTTTTAGAAGATGCGTATGTATATATACATTATAGATATATCATATACAAGAATGTATGTTATAGATATATACGTGTCTTGATGTACAGTTTGATGAAGTGAGAGCGGGGTATCGAGGCGAATTAGTTTTGATTAGACGATGAAGAGCCGCATAGTAGTGTATAGTATCACTTCGCGCTTGACGTCGAGGTTTACGTCAAAACGAGCGAGAATCAGGCACGTGTAACATACACATACAAACGTTCCTTCTACCATCGCGTGTAAGCGAGCAGAGGCCGTCGGTGTGTTATATATATATATATATATATATATATATAGCTATATTACTCGCAAAGTCGAACGACGTTAACGCTAGCGATTAATCGACGCGTTATATAGTGAAAGCTGCGCACGCGGTGCGATTCCGAGAAATTATAAAAGCGCGTATAATCGGTCTGGAAAAAGCGAAAGTGCGACTTAAGTCAATTAATATCATGTTTTATAGTTTCTACGAAACTACCTGCGTGCACGCGCTTTCCATGATGATAAACCAATCGCGTGTATATCCACTGTTCCCGGTATTTTTTTTATATAAAAAAAATACATACCAAAAAAAAAGCAAAAATGGTAGTAGGAGGGGAGAGGTAGCAGCCAACATACAACAATGACTGCACACGAGCGCGCGAATCCAGCATTGAAACGCCGAATATCCCGCACACTACTACTGTGTGTGCTCTCTTTCTCTCTATACCATTGACCCACTCTCGCGTTTTATTTTCGTGTCAATGGCGCCGGAGTGAGCGAGTGACTGAGCGAGCTTACGTTAGCCGGCAGCGCCGCGCGTGTGACTCTCTTCCGGGGATGAATTATTCTGTCGTCTTTTGTTCGCACACGCATACGGTATTTTTTTTCTCTCTCTCTTATCAGGGAATGGATATTTTTTTGGTTATAGGTATGGTTTGGTTCGGCGAGTGTTTTCAGAACGGTTGTTCGGGCGCGACGATGATGCTCTTTCGTGTGTAGTTGGTGGCGAAGTACGCGGTGGTGGTTTCGGCCGAAAGTGTATTGGACGTTAGCTGGTTCGAGGTGTATTTCGAAATTTTGAAAGTAATTGAGGTTTTTAAACGAAATATATTGCACCGTCAAAGAAGGATCGTAAGCCCGAGTAGAAATCATGAGATATGATAACGAGAATCGTGCGGCGTTTCACAAGAAGTAAAAACTTGTAAATCAACAGTTAAAATTGCGAAATCATTAGAACAAAGAGTTAACTTGTTTCAGTCCTCACGCATTCATGCATGTGAGTTGCTAATCTACGTAAAGTATGCGATTTCTTTTCTCAACGAACAGAGCACAGCATAAGTATATACATGGAATCTCGGCAAACTACAATGTGTGTATTGTACACAGAATAATCTGTTCCGATACATCGCAATTACCGGTAAAACTAACCGAGTCCCCGTGCACGCGTGTACATATGTGTATTAATCAGCCGCCGATGCGCCACTAATTATTTAATTAATATACAATATCAACCAATGCAATAATAATATTT
This sequence comes from Torymus texanus, assembly GCA_036873485.1. NCBI lineage: Eukaryota > Metazoa > Arthropoda > Insecta > Hymenoptera > Torymidae > Torymus > Torymus texanus. The sequence continues at coordinate 10,874 of JAYJLV010062385.1, forward strand.
GACTACGGCAATATTAATTCTTGTAACGCGGCCCATGCGCTTACACACAGACACATATACGCGCGTATTTTAATTAGTAAGCGCGAATTCGCGCATTGTCCATATACCCACGCGCTCGTATATATATGCGATATATACTTAATTAGTCGACGCTGGCTATATTAAAAGTAACACACGTTGCTTCGCGTTACATCACGATGAATTTTCGAGTTGACTTCAATATCCATTGCCCATATGTATAACGTAGCGAAACGTTTGAATGAATAGAAACAATAAAACAACAATAAAGGATAAAAAAAAAAACTGTGTCACTAAAAGATGTGTGCTTTTCTTGTTACAGGAGATGACCATGCCTCCGACGCCGCTGACGGCGATCGCCCAGACTCCGCGCAAGGAGTTGGAGTCCAAGTTCACCTTCAATCCGGTGCTTGCCAAGGTATGTTTATACAGATATCATTGTGTGCGTGTATGATTGATATTTTGTTGTATACTGTTATACTTACTATTAAGTACCTATTTCTCATTACAGCTGGAAGCACCGCAGGAAACCGCTAAGCCTCGTGAGTATTTTATAAGTGTTTGGTTTATTATATATATACAGATATGAAAATGAGTAGATAGTTTCTTTTTGTTTCTTATTAAGAGTGTACGTAAGTAGTACAGCGGGAGTTTGCGTAATTGCATCCCAAGGAAATTGGTTTATTCCATACACGAATTTTCGTTTCCTAGGTGCGTGTGTGTTTGTATATAAGCGCATGCAGTGTGTGATGTAAGTTTAGAATTTCAGAAATAATAACGGCAGTATATATGGATTATATATAGCTGATTGCGCAAGATTTTGAGAAATCATTGGTATAAATATGCTGTAACGAAAAATATCGTTACTGTATAACCCTCAATCTTTCAATAGACATATTTACCAACATTAAAATTATTAATTCACTGTTAGCTTATACTTTCATATAACCACGATATTATTATACACATATTTCACACAACTTATACCATTAATAACAGCAACGACATTCGATACAATAAAATTCAATTCCCATCTACGCAATTCTAAACTACCACACCGCAACGAAACGTTGGACGACTTCCTCGTGTCCTCCCGCTTCTCGGGGGAGACAAGTATACGCCGATCCACACGACGTAAAAGCCGAACAGCGAATTACTTCCCCAATGGCACGAACGGTTGTAAAACTAGAATTGATTCTCTCATTGCACTGGTCGACCGCGACAACAACGCCTTCTCCCTTTTTTTTTCGAAGGGCGTGGTGTTACAAAATATATTTGAACACTCTCGTACATACAACATCCATACGATGGTACATTAAGAAAGCAATACGTTCTAATTCAGCGTATTACGTAGTAGTGACCTTGAACCGTACGCGCGCGGATCTCCTTTACTCCTAAAAAATTAACCGCTCCCACGTGACGGAGGGAAGAAGTAGGCAACCGGGCCAACAGCAGACTTCGTAATATACGCTACTGGATGTACGACTAGAGCCTGCGCGCGTTCCGGGTTTTATTAAGCCGCGACCAAATACCGAAACGCTCCGACAATGAAATTGAAAAAAAATACCATCGTCGTTTTTCCAGCCTCTTAGCAGCACGTACGTATATGAAATACAAGAAAAGACGACGACGAGAGATATATCTCTATCATCGTTGTTTCTTCGTTCATCTCACTCGCTCCGAGGTCTGGAAAATCTCTCCTTCCTTTTCTCGTTGTGTGGGCGCAATCCCAATGTTTTTGGTACGATACAGTTAGCTGACGAAATTGTGCGCGGCTCGCTAAAGTGACTAAGGTGTTTTCGTACGTATACGATATTCAACGGGACTCTTCTTTGTCTTTCGCTCGAAAGCATTAAAGATACTTTTAGCCAGACATTATTGCTGATCCGCAACCCTCATCGTACAAATCAGCCTTTGCGCCCTCGTAAAAACAGTCCCCCTACACTCCCAGATCGGTCGTAACGTAATTTCCTCTCCCTCTCTCTCTTCTCTAGCTCCACTGCTCCTCGCGCAGAGTTATTCGGGTCATATCGACTCGCGCGCCGCCCTGACCCACTTCCGCTGGAAAAAGATAATTTCTCGCGAGACCTCGTAAATAAAGCGCTCGCGTGTTTGCTTGTGGGTGTCGTTGTCGTAGTATACAGTCGTGGGCGTTGAACTGCGCGATACGTTTCCGGCGTCTGCGCGTGTTTTCTCGCGGGGTAATTAGCGGGCAAAGAGCCGAGAGAGGGTTGGAGGACGCGTGTAGGTATTGTGTTTTTGCTGCCTTAGTGTGAGAGAAAGGGAAAGAGGGTTGTACAATGGTTCAGGGTAATTTTGTAAGGCGCGAGAGAGAATTGTGTTGTCGAAAGTTGAGTGAGTGATGGTTTTATGGTGCCTATATGGGTATCGGTGTTGATTGAGTAGTAAGTTCATTTTCCGGGGTTCTTTTTCGCTGAGTTATATTCACTGATTAAAATTACGAGAGTATATTTATCATTAATTTAGTTATAACGGTCGACATAATTATAATTTCTTGATAAATAAATATCGACATCGCGACAACAGAATTCCTTTTTACTCTCCTCAAGGAAACCCGCGTCGACGCGGAAACCTCAACACACCTATGCGCGAGCGGAAATAGCATCTTCGATAACTCGGGCAACTGGTATCACGAGTATATAAATTGAATCTAGACTCCAGCCGAAAAATGTGTCGATCGAGCGCTTTTGTCTGATTAATCAAATTAGTTACGGACACATATAGTTATATAGATTTCGTATACAGCTACATATACGTGCAAATTTTATTTTTAGAATCCCGGTGGCGTCGAGAGACAGGATATGAGTGAAATTATTGGACTTCCTCGCTCCTCTGCGGGTTTGGACAAAAAAAATGCGACGTTAAAGCAGCGGTTGCTCGTGTCTTATTTTGAGGTCCCAGGTATTCCGTTATTACGAAATACCTGGTTCGTGGTATAAGGAAATAGTTTTCTGTATTTATGCTTATATTCGTGATTAATTTAGCGCAAAATATTTTTAATTTAAAATTAAAGAAGGAGATAAAAAACTTTATTGCCATGAGAAAGTCTCTATAGGAAAAAATCGAATATTTTTATTTCCATAAGTATAAAGATATGGCGATGATTATTATCAAAAACCTTTTTTATTACACGAAACAACATAACTATAAAACATACGAACCTTTCATATTCTCCACGTACTCTCAACCTCCCAACCGATGATTTACCCCCTGCTCGAAAGCTGAGCTTTTTCGCGACGAACTTCCCCTCTTTCACTCTCTATCATCGCTCTACTCCCAATTCCCATCGACGCTCAGCTCTATTTCTCTTTTACTCTCGATAAGCGTTAATAAATAGACGATAAATCGACCTTCTTTTTTTTTCTTCTCACACACATACACATACAATTCTCTCTCAATAGACAGAGAAATTAGATTGTAGATTGTTTGTTCAGTGAGCTACGTGACCGGAGCAACGAATGCTGCAGCAGTAGCAGCAGCGAAGATGATGTTATTATTATTGTCATTGCTTTTTAAAAGACCGCGCGTGCGCGAGTACGGAGCTCGCATTTGAAATTGTAATTTTAATCGGCTATCAATAACCGCTAAACGCCCGCACGAGGAGAGAGAGAGAGAGAGAGAGAGAGAGAGAGAGAGAGGCCCGTATTTTTCCGCGCGATATACTTCTCAGCGTGGGAGGAGGAGAAGGAGGAAGAAGAGGCGGAGTCGCTTTCGCTGTGGCAGCAGCGGCAACGTCTCCCACGCTCGCGTGCGCGGTAAAAACATAAGTCGGTCGCGCAGGGTGGCGGTAGTTTGGGAGATTTGAGATGACGACGGTGGCTTTCGGTATAGGGTAATTGCATTGTGTCGAGTATATATATATATATATAGATATATTATACGTTTGTTACGTTTATTAAAGTTGCAAGGTTTTGGATTAATAAATGCGTGTCTCACAACGAAGTAAATACTGTATCTACTTTAATAAAAGACGATGGAGAGATAGAGAGAGAGAGAGAGAGAGAGAGAGAGAGAGAGAGAGAGAAAATAGTGGAATTTCATACTTTCTCATATCTCGAGGAAAACTTCTACCACGACGCGTTGTCTTATTCCGATTTCCGGCGAGTTTTCTCACTCACCCCTTATAATCCATCACTGCTAAATACTTTTCCCTCTCTTTCTCTTACGCTCATCGACCACTCGTCGCCTCCTAATTATTCTCAGCGACGACGGCGTGTGCAGTTTTGCTCTCTCTCTCTCTCTCTCTCTCTCTCCCTCTCTTTATTGCCTTTGTCCCGTCCACTCGGCCAGATATATATCTGGCTCAATTCCCGTGCTCTCTCTCGTCGCTGAAGAATTTCCTTCTCGAGACGTCGAATATTTTCGAAAAAAAAAATGCCGCAACCGTGAGCTCCAAAGTTTTTTTACCAGAGAAAGAGATTTTTTTGTGCGCGTAGCCGTGTGTATATATGTATATCTATACATGCGAGCGTGGGTGTACGCGTGGGTGTGAGAGATGAGAGATGTTCAAAGGGCGGAGCTGCGCGAGTGCGGGTCTAAAGCAACTTTTCGCAGTGCTTTAGTGCACTTTGTGCACTGTGTGCAAGCTCACGCGCTATATATACTGCTCGCGGGAAAATGGCGCGAAGATTGCTTCTCTTCTTCTTCTTCTTCTTCTTCTTCTCTTTTTTCGTTTTTATCATTTCGCCTGTAAGTGTGGAGAAAAATATCTCGTCGGGAATGAGATTACGTATAGCAAAAGATTATTTTTACCCTCTTTCTGTGTACGTGTTCAAAAGCTCTATCCGACAATTGAAAATCGTTACGGGAGTTGCCAACCAGATAATCACATGGATTTAGATGGCAATCTATACAGTGTTTCATCAGCCGTCGTATAATTGACACAAATCGATAAATCACGATTTATTGTTTAACGAGCTTATCATTCAGTTCGTTCTCCCATATACATACATATGTATATGACAGGTTACAAAAATATTCTCTATACATACACGAGTTATAATAACAAACACCCTCGAAGATCCCGAATTCGACTCATCATGAAAACAGGTAGAGTTCGTGCGACGGCCTGCAGCGCAGCGTCGACCGCAAAATTAGAACGCGTCGCGTGCGCGCGAGTGAAATTCCACTCTGTCGTAGCTTCGCGCTATCGCGTTTCTCCCTCGCGCGTACTATATACCTACTACTCTCTCGGCGACACATAACGAACTGCCTCATCGCGTTGTACTCTCCATACACTGTGTAATTATCGTCGTTCGTTATAGCGCTACCGTTTACTGTATATCGTCGATTGCAAAATTACTCTTTTTCTTTAAATCTCAACTCCCTCGTTTACACACATATATATGTACATAATATACGCAGGGGTGGAAGCTGGTGTACAACACGCCGACCAATAATCTGTTACTCCTACCACCCTAACCTAACCTAACCCAACGCGCGCCGGTATACACACACACACACACACATACATTCATCGGTATAGCAGCGAAAAATGGAAAGAGCGAGAGAGGACAGCAGCTACAGCAGCCAGACTCTCTGCGCGCGTTGCAGCACGGTTCGGTCGTATAGTAGCGCACAGCTCTGAGCGCCGGCAAACAGAGAGGACGGGAGAAATGGAGAGAGAGAGCGGAATGGGCACAGGTTACCATGGAAACCATCCAGCAGCCAACTGCACGGCATCCCCGCGGCGGGCGCGACGTCATCCAATCCCAAGTAGAAGCTGTGCGCGCGTGTGTGTGTGTATATATATATATATACATGCGGGACACCGCCGACACGCCGAATCCAGAGACGAGCCTATTTTACCTCTCTCTCTCACTCTCTCGGGGCGGATATATACGCGGCGCCCTTCTCTTTTTTCTCCCTTTTGCGCGCGTTTTCTGCATTCTCTCTACTCTTCTTCTTCTTCTTCTTCCTAGCTATATCTCGAACGACCGAGCGAACGAGCAAGTTTGGTCCTTTCGTTCTTTCTTTCTTTCCTTCTTTTGGTCTCTCGGTTCGTTGGTTTGTTTTTTTTTTCGGAGCTGGAGGGATATAGGAGTATACGGGATCTTCGGCTCTCTGATTCGCGGCCGTCGTCGCCACGATCGCTGAGGTCGCGACGATTGTTTTCCCCGTAATTCGGTTGCGGCCCTTATCGGTCGCGAGATTCTTTGCGTTCAGACGTGTGTGTGTGTGTGTGTGTGTGTGTGTGTGTGTGTGTGTGTGTGTATATATACACACTCGACGATATGTATAGCTATATGTGTCTGACGTTTACAACGTTGGAACA
>JAYJLV010062396.1:0-17182 GCA_036873485.1 Torymus texanus
GTCACTCTGTGTGCTTCTATCCCTTCTAATGTCGTCCTGCCGGTAATACAGGTCTCTTCTATGCGCCCGTTATAATACTTATGTTCTTATAATATTAGAATAGCTTTTCGAATCACCATTTCTCCTATATGTCGAATTCTATAAAAAAACGGCTTTCAAGAGCTAAAAAAAATTTTTTTTTTTTTTTAGAGGTACCACTTATGCTAACTATATGGATATCTTTTAGGGACTTCATATAAGTATTTAATTCCCGTGAACACCAAATTTGGAACGACTTATTTTTGAAAATAGCTAAAATAGAATTTTTTCATGTTTTTTCGCAAAACGTAGTGTGCATCATTTTCTGTTAGGTGATGTATCACTCCGAAATCCCGCGTGAAAATATTACATGAGATCTCATATGAGATTGGTATACGAATTTCAAACATTAGATCTACACGAGATCTCACATGAGATCTCATGTGCAGTTTTAATTAATTAATAAATAATTTATTTTTAATCTAAAAGTATGAATAAATAGTATATTTTAATTGATCTGGAAAAGAGCAATAAAGTTTTATCAATACATTTTTCTAATACTAATATTATATTTCGTTCTACTTCTATATATTCAATACAACATAATATTTATTCATACTTTTACATTAAACATAAATTATTTATTAATTAATTAGAACTGCACACGAGATCTCATATGTTTGAAATTCGTATACCGATCTCATATGAGATCTCATGTGAGATCTATATGAAATCTACATGAGGTTTCAATTACGATCTAATATGCGATCTCATGTAATATTTTCACGCGGGATATCATAATACAATTTTGAGTGATTGGAAACCAGAAAAGGTATTTCGTTGAATTTTTTCAGATTTTTTGGTAATATAGAATCCCGTAAAAAATTGAATCTCAAAGAAAGAATACCAGAAATGGTTAATATGAGGGATTTTGTACTATATAGTTAGGCTTAATTTATTGCAGAAAACGAATAAAGTTTGGAGTACATGCAGGTTTTTGAAAATAGTTTTTTGTTACATATTATATTTAATTGTACCTTTTCTGGTTTCCAATCATCCATCATTGTATTATGATTCTTAGGAGTAAAACATCGCCTCACAGAAAATTATACATGCTACGTTTTGCGAAAAAACATGAAAAAATTCTATTTTAGCCCTTTGCAAAAATAAGTCTTTCCAAATTTGGTGTTCTTATGGTTGCCATAGTGGTAACTCATATGAAAAAATTTTTTTTAACTCTTAAAAGCCGATTTTTTATAGAATTCGACATATACACGTTACTTGTAAATATTTGAATATTATTATTATAATAGCTCATTCTGTTGCATTAGCTGATCTAGAATGTACAAATAAGAGAAATGGTGATTTGAAAAACTATTCTAATATTATAAAAACATAAGCATGTCAAAAAGAAGGGATAAAGACGCTAAAATCTATCAAAAATATGCAGTAACGGTTTAGTTACATAAAAGTAAGGAAATAATGCTGATGAGAATTAAAAAATTAAGTAGCTGAGAAAGACTACATAGAAAAGAACGCTTGTCTAAAAAAAAGTAATAAATATTCAAACTTACTTCGCAGGAGCTATATACAACAACAAGCTACAACAAGTTGGATAATTTTCACGGTACATAGTGTAAAGTTCGCTTTTACCTCGTCCTTACCGGTCACCTACCTTGTTGCTCGGTGTGTGAATCTCGAAGCGTCGCAGCACCTCGCTGGTTCTAGCAAGAAATTGTGAATTTAATGTAACCGTAGAATGTTTTCTGTAATACGAGATTACGTTATTTTACTCAATCCTTCAAATAGATTAACATCAAAATAAGAAAGAGAAGGAAATTCACTATAATTCAGAATTCGTAATATATATATATGTATATAGGTGACACGTAGTAGGAAACGGTATTGGACCCAGGTGTTGCAAAAATTGATACACAAGCGGCTAAAAATAATTATCTTTATTACCTATTTTATTTACATGCTACAAGCTAAATATAACTAGCATATTCTCACACTGAATTTATTGTATCAAATAAAATATAAAAGAAATATGCGCTATGATTCGCGTAACCGGCCGATACTCCCGCGTATGTCACCGCGGCTCGAAACGAAGGAAACGAAAAAATATTTAAACGAGAAAAAAAAACAATTTTAGAACATGGCAGTATTCGTATCGCGTATCCGCGGATGACCTCTCGAACTAGCGCACTCCCTGGCCAGATCTCGGCAACCCTCAGAGCAGGGCTCAGGGGGGAGGGTTATGCCCCTTTTTTCCGTCGTAGGTCTGGAGGTTTAATTAAAATTGCGCCGTGGCCGATCGAAATCAGCCCGGCTGGGCAGGGTTTATCCCGGAGGAGTAATCCCACGCCTGTGCACTTACTTTTTACTCAATGCCGCTGTTGCTCAAAATTCTCCCGCTGACTCCTTGCGTAGGCAGGCTTACTTAGGCTGTTGCTCTTGTTTGAGCGTGCCGCACCGAACTGATTCGCGGGTCGTCCTCCTCCTGTGAGTGCACCGTCGCATCTTCACCTTCGCGATAATTCGTGTTTTTTCCTATACACCCCTCTGACCTACAAACCTTTTATCGGGTGTTTTCGTTCAACTTCACTAGTCAGCGCGCAATGATCTTGCATGACATTGCGCGCTTTACGAGGCTTATTTTTTTACCTATGAGCTAGAGTGTGATAGAATTATTCATAGTTTTAAATTCTTTCTCACTTTTGGATCGTAATTCATTTCATTGATCACTTGTCATATAATTAGAAATTACTATAGCCTATTATCTAACGTAATAGTTAGTGTAAAATGAAAACATCAAAGAGAAAACAGGAAAAAAAGAAATGAGAGAATTACGTATTTTGTACATATTCGACGCGAATATTCTATCAATTTTCTTAATCGGTGATGTTCTGGAAAATTAAATTGTCCTAGGCCTTTTTCAAGACTTTTTTTCAAAATCAAGCTTAAATGGCTAATAATGCAGCTTTCTTCATATTTCTACGTCCAAAAATTTATCCCAAAGTTTCAGCCTAATCCGTAATCCGGAGGTCTGACCTTCCCCTAGTAAGTGTCTAGTACCAAATCTGAAACGCTCCTGCTTCATAGTTTTCTCCTTGTTGATTGAGGTAAGTCTCTTCTAAGTTCAGTCTTAATTTTCTATAAATGATCCTCTTCCGTTTCATGTCTTTAGCTTTCTGTTCAAATCGTAATTTTTCCTTCTTCTTTTCTGCAGAAATAGCATGAAGTCCTGGAGTAGCAGTTAGTATCTGCATCAACAATGATAAAACCAAAAATAAAATGTAATAAAAATAAAAACTCTATACGAAAATGCTTCAAGAGAGAAGTGGATGCCATTTTGACAAATACTGGGTGATGTTGAGTTGTTCCGGATAGCTCCTGTGTAGTAAGTCTGCATACTGATGATTATTTCCTATTCAAGCATTCTATTTTAGCATTTGACGTCTCAATTTCAGATTTGTACACAGGACAGCTGATGCAGTATAAATGCTACAATTTAATGCTTGAACAGGAATATGTAGAATTTATACTGCATCAGCTGTCCTGTGTACGAATTTGAAATTGAGACGTCAAAGTGGGTCTGTCAGATCTATCAGGTATTCTCACAGTAGGCACGGCACTGCTTTTCATACTTACATTATGGAGAGAGAATTCAGTATTTATTCTGTGGTACCATATTAGAATTCAGAAAATTGCTATCTATTTGGTTCGTAAGAAAAATTTTCATAATTCTTATATGGTACCACTGAATAAATACTGAATTCTTTCTCCATAATGTAAATATGAAAGGAAGTAGGATTGGTACGTATAACAGGCTATTTTTGTAAAATTTAAAAAGAAAAATTGTAAAATAGGTTTGGTACCAATAGTGCGCAATTTGTGTAAAACAAAGGTTTGCCTTGAAGTTGAGCCTGGTACGTTTAACAGATAATTTTTTTGAAATTTAAAGAAAATTGTTGTAAAATAGGTCTGGTACCTATAACATTCAATTTTTATGAAACAAATATTTGCCTTGAAATTGGACTTTATGCGTAAACCAGGTAATATTTGTAAAATTTCAGAAATTGTAAAATAGTTCTGTACCTATAACACCTAATTTTTAGGAATCTAATGTATGCCTTGAAATAGGCTAGTGCGTATAACAGGTAATTTTTTGAAAAATGCCCGAAATTCTCGTAAAAAAGGTCTGATAACCATAACAGCAAATTTTGATGAAAGAAACATTTTCTTGAAATAGGCCTAGTACGTATACGCCTGGTACGCCTGATAACAGGCAATTTATCTAAAATTTAAAAAAATTATTGTCGTAAAATAGGTCTGGTACCTATAATACTCCATTTTTATCAATCAAATATTTGCCTTGAGATAGGATTGTTATGTATACCAGGTAATTTTTCTAAATTAAAAAAAAAATTGTAAAATAGGTCTGGTACCTATAACAGGCAATTTTTATGAAACAAACGTTTGCCTTGAAATAGGCCTGGTACGTATGACAAGCAATTTTTATGAAACAAATGTTTGTCTTGAAATAGGCCTGGTATGTATAATAGGCAATTTATCTAAAATTAAAAAAATTATTGTCGCAAAATAGGCCTGGCACCTATCGCGAGTCTGAAAATTAATAACTGGTATGTATGTTTTGCGCCATCTATTGGTCAAACTTCGCTACATTTTTTTAACTTATATATTATATATTAGTCGGTAAAAGAGATTTGACCTAACCTTACTTGAACATCTATGTTCAGTAAGGCGTCCCCTTAAGAGGACGTCGGATACCGACGCGATTCCTGCATTACCGGCAACACGATATTATTTATTTATTCAGAGATTAGGCAATCTAACAACATATTACGAGTTGTCCCCCATTCTTCTCAATAAATATAACAATACCAAATTTTTGTATTTCCATTTTATCACTAAGTTTTCAAGTAAACTTGGAACTACAGTTCCAAATGCAATGTTGGTTCGTATTTCCAAGTTTACTTGAGTACTTACAGATAAAATAAAAATTTTTACAACTCGTAATATGTTACTAGGTTGCTTAGTCTCTGAATTGGTTCAGAGTATGATATAAAACTTATAAATTATTGTAAACAAAAATTTAATAATATATACATCATCTTAATTGTTAACCAAAAATTTAATGTTGAATGAATAATAAGTCAGAAGAGTAAAATTCATTTTATACATGGTCTAGGTGGATCTGGAAAAATATTTTTATACCAAACATTAATATATTATTTCATTTCCATAAAAAAGAATTTTTTATCAATGGCTTGGAGAGGTATTGCCTCAATTCTGTTAGCTAAAGATATGACAAGTCACCGAATATTTCGGTTGCCATTAGAATTAAACAATATTGGAAGTGTAAATAAAAACAAGGTAACTTCTGGTTTTACTACCAACCAATCAATATTTATCACAATGACAACGTTTCGACTACTTTTTCATAATAATCCTTTTCAAGTCAAAAGAATATTTAAACTTACAATCATTATTATTGACCACTGACAATTAAAGTCACAAAGAGGAACTTATAACTAACATCGCAATTATAATTAATTATCAGCATCTTGCCTATAGCAGGCTACGTCTACGATCGAAACGTTGTCGTTGTGATAAATAAAGATTGGTTGGCAGTAAAACCAGAAGTTTCCTTGTTTTTATTTACATTTGTAAAACTGCCGTTAGAAGCATAATGTAGTATTGAAAGTGCTTTCAATATTTGCGAATGTACTATTAAAATTAGATTCCGATAAAAAATGATTACGAGAATCAGATGTTATTACTTGGGACGAAGCTTCTATGATACCTAAAAAAGCTTTAGAAATTGTAGATAAAACTTTACAAGATGAAAAAAGAACAAAGAACCTTTTGGAGGAAAGTTAATTATTCGATGTGGAAATTTTAGACAAATTTTACCAGTAGTAAAACATGGATTCAGAAATACTATTGTAGAAGAGACTATTAAATAGTCAAACCATTGGCCACTGTTTAATATTTTTAATTTAGAGATAACTATTCGAACCAAAAATAAGGAATTTGCATCATTTTTATTAGAAATAGGAGAAGGAAAAATCAATCCATTTATAATTCCTATTATATGGAAGAAAAATGATGTTTGTCAAGTAGTTTATCAAAATATAAACAATAACTATAATTTTTCAAAAAATGTAATTTTAAGTTCACACAATGATTAAGTAAATATATTAAATAATAAAATATTGAACTTAATACATAATGAATCAGTAACATATTATAGTATAGATTATGCAACGCACAAAGGTGTAGATAAAACAAATGATAATTACACGTCACAAATGGTGCCCAACTAACACTAATTAGCAACGACGGGTCGTGCACAAGTAGAGAGTAAATTAGTGAAAAGTTTTTGCAGTTAGAGTGGGTCGAGAAAATATTTTTTTTTCCAGGTAATTGAAGTGCAAGTGGGTCAAGAATTTTTTTCAGGAAATTGAAGTGTAAGTGGGTCGAGAACTTTTTTTTTCAGGAAATTGAAGTGTAAGTGGGTCGATAAAATTTTTTTCAGGTAATTGAAAAATAAGTGGGTCGAGAAAAATTTTTTTTTTTTCAGGAAATTGTCGTGAAGGTAGGTCGAGAAAAATTGTTTCAGTTGATTTAGAGGTATCTGGTATAAAATCGCGAGGCAAGTTGAAGTGTTGAGGTCGAGAAAAAGTTTTCTCGCTCGAGTAACCCCGTAGTTAGGAAATCTCGCCAAGACGTGATAAACGCAACAGCACGCCACGCAACAACAAAATGCCTGCTAGGAGGAACAGAAAAATGGACAATTATCAAGCGAGAATGAGAGAACTCATCAACACGAGAGACTACGGAGAAAAATACCGGGATATTATGAGGAAACCCATCGAGGTAGTGCAAAACAACCTGAAGGAATTAAACCTCAATATGAAAAGTAGTGCACGTGCCAAAGCAGAGAGGCTTTTTCGAGGATATTTAAGAGTCATCGGAGTAACGGAAGTTCCCTGGGTACCGGAGATGGATGTGGCAGTGGACGTCGTAGTGCCAGAAGACGAGGAACTGATTATGGCATTGAGCGACTGTGAGGCACCAAATAAAACAGACGATGAAGCAACGCTAAGATGAGCCGAGGATCGAGAAGGAGCGAGGGACGCACCGGCTACTATCACAGAGGAAAGAAGCCACGCACCCACGGTGCGGCGCAAATGGACGATTGAACGTCACGGCAAACAATACTGCCTTCGGGGTTATCACAAACAGGAGCAATTCCAAATAAGATAATCATGGATGAGTGGATAGGATCAAGAGGCGAGAATACGAAAAGCGACCAACATAGGCTACGGACGGAACAATCCAGGTTAGATAAAGCTGAACTTCTCGAGATGCTCAGACTAACAGGCACTCGAAGCAAGCGTGCATCCGCCAAAATCCTCGAGAGCCAGGATGACAGGACGGAGCTGGACGAGGAGTATCACCCTAGGGATGGGGGATTTATTAAAGTGAATAGAGACGCAGTTATCCGTTCTACCCCAAGGAACTGCCGAAAAAATCCCACTTCCGGATAACACCGACTCGGAGTCAGAGGAAGATCGAGCGCCTACATCAGCAAATAGACTTTGAGCTGATTTTCGAGATGGTAGCCCCTACAGTTCGGGGGATTCGGGGGAACAATATACGCCCCCTCGTGGCCAACGTAACCGATTCGAGGACTCACTCAGGCGCAGAGCAGATTGGGGGCGATCTAGTCATTACGGCTACGATGAATACCGGAATAACAGTCTAAACGTGATAAAAACACTAAATGTCTGGGGCCTCAGGTACTCAGGAGATGAGAAGGAGTCACCAGAGCAATTCTTGTCAGGTCTTAAGGCATGTAGGAAAGCAACAACAGGGATCGAGGACGAACAATTGATCCCATGCCTGGCTAGCGTTTTAACCAGGGAAGCGGAAGACTGGTACGAAGTTCACCAAAGTGATATCGAGTCGTTGAATTTTGCAATCTTCGAGAGAACCTTTAGACGCCAATTTATCGACGAATTACACGAGGACGATATAATGAAGAAGGTGTCCCCCTTCATAACGAAATTCAGGAAAATAATTGCTCATTTGAAAAGGCCGCCATCGTTAGGACTGCAATTAAACCTAGCGTTTTCCCATCTTCGCTCAGAGTACTAAGATTACTTGTGGGACAAGAAGTTAGACCGTTTCGAGGCAATCGAGAGGTATGGTGAGAATTCGAGAGACGGGAGGCGATTAAGGATCGATATCGCTCCCCACCACGTCGAGACAAATCGAGGATCCGAGGAACGTCATACGTAGGGCCACACCGCAGTGTGCACAAGGTTGCAGCAATAGAAGAGTCCTCGAGCAGTGAAGAAAGTAGTCAGACGGACAGTAAAAGAATCAAGAAGAAAGAAACGAAGGGACGAATAAAGGAGACCACTATAGAGGTATCAGCGTTCAACATCCCCACGGTAGGACGACCAACAAATGGTTGGCCGCCGAAAAGCGCCGCAGTCTTAGTGCCTCGACGTTCAACGAATAACGACGATAAAACAAGGCAGGACACTTTTGTCAGCCAATCTAGTGAAAGACCTCTAGTATCGGGCGGATCAGCATTCGTGGGCCCGTGCTTCATTTGCCAGCAATGTTACTCTTCTGGCCAGAAGCGCCACCTTGCCCGCGACTGTAGTACAAGGCAAAATAAGAGTTGCCAATGGTGCGGCAAGCAGGGGTTACAATAATGGAATGCACCAACTGCTTGCTAATATTTATGGCGTTGGGAAACGCATCGGCCAGGACGCAATAGAGGTCCCCGCGTCCTGCGCGGGAGTGAGTGGGGCCCAAAGCACAAATGAAGACGAAGATATGGACTTCGTAGACAGTGAATTGGTGTGGAGAGGGGGGGGAGGAATCGTGGAAATCAAAGGGATGAATCGTGGGAAACAGTTTCGAAAAAAGAAGGGCCTTGTGTTACGACCCGAGGAGAGAGTGCGATGGAACCTTGTGTTACGGTTTCGAAAGAAGAAGGGCCTCGTGTTACGGCCCGAGGAGAGAGTGCGATGGAACCTTGTGTTACGGTTTCGAATGAAGAAGGGCCTTGTGTTACAGCCCAAGGATAGAGAGCGATGGAACCTTGTGTTGTTGTTTCGGAAGGGGAAGGGCCTTGGGTCACAGCCCGAGTATGAAGAAACCTAGCGTGACGGCTTCAACAGAAGAAGAGCCTGGCAGGGGGGGGGGGCTCGATGAGAGAAGGAGAAAGAAACTAGCATCGGCACACCAGCGAAACACGAGCCCAGTGGAGGTCGAGTGATAAACGAATCTGAGGATCAGTCATGCAACGACGGAGACCGTGGGTCGACGTCGAAGGAAACCCTGCTACAAGAGGGAAGGAAGTGGGTCACCTGGATACCCTCCAGCACGGAAGGAATTTGGAATTTTCACTAGACAACTGGCGCCTACCACAGTCTAGTGAGAATTATGACCGTACCGTACGCTTGACGCTGACACGCGAAGACCACGGCAGAAATGCAGTAATGCCGTCATCCTCCATCGACAGGGGCATCGAGTCACCTACACCCTCCATTGACAGGGACATCGGGTCACCTACACCCTCTCTGCTGTCGCCTCTGGCGGTGGAACACTCACCACACGTCGAAGAGGGTACCCAGATACTAAGCGTGGGGAAGGGTGCTATCTGTCAGGATAGCGTAAAACCGTCACAACTAGTGGGAGTCGAGGACGTAGTGGAAGCAGCAGGATTCGATAATAGGAACTTTTTGCGGATTATGATCGGACGAGAACCCTGTCTGGCACTAGTAGATCCCGGTGCCACGATATCACTAGTAGGCCCGCGAATATGGAGGAGATATCGAAACCGTTTACGGGAGTCGAATGGTTGCATAAGAGGAGTGTCGGGGGCCCCGATGAATATTAAGGGCAACTTACAAATATCCGTCAACGTGGATGGTAGGCCAGGGGTTTTGGAGTTTCGAGCGGTCGAGGAAATTAATCACGATATCATTTTAGGAATGGACTTTGGGGTCGAGTGGGACCTGCCGATACGACTTCGAGCAAAACAGTGAAGGTACGGGGAAGAAGGGGAGTGGCGCTCCTTTGCAACTAGTATCAAGGATACGACTTTGCCAATTATAGCGGAGTGCGCCGGTCTAACAGAAATGACGTCAGATGAAACAGAGAAAATTAAAGAAATAGTGGATCGCCCTGTTCATAAATTAAACAGCGACTATCTACCAACCACCCACCTTACCGAGCACCATATTGAACTCACTAACTACACTCCAAGACGTCGGTCACCAGCGATGTGGTTAGTAGCACAAGAGGCTGTGAGAGAAATGCATCGCGCCAGAGTTATTGAACGATCTGCCAGTACATGGTGTCACGCTCCAGTAAAACAGAAGAAGCCGGACGGTAAATTTAGATTCTGCATCGACTTTCGGAATCTCAACGAACGGAGTAAGAGGGATGCTTACCCCATACGAAACATGGACGCAATCCTAGATAAATTACGCCGAGCCAAATATATCTTTAAGGTCGACCTAAAGAACGGCTATTTCCAAATCTAGTTAGACGAAGAAAGTAGAGAGTACACAGCATTCGCACCAAGGTCCGGGTTGTGGCAATTCAAGAGGATGCCATTCGGACTATCCAACGCCCCCGCAATATTCTAGAAATTAATCGATGCACTATTTGGGCCCGAGATGGAACCAAACGTATTTGGATACCTTGAGACATAATCATCGCGACTGACACCTTCGAGGAACATCAGAAATGGCTGGAGGTAATATTTACAAAAATTTGAGACGCACAGCTAACGGTGAACTGGAAGAAGCGTGAATTTGGATGTTCGAGGGTCAGATACCTCGGATATTTATTGGATCGAGAAGGGTGAAGGCTGGACTCGGAGAGAGTTGAACCAATTCCACAATACCCAGTAGCCAAGACCAAAAGGCAACTACGGCGATACTTCGGGATGGTAGGTAAAACTCATAAAAAAGACACAAGCATGGCAATGGAGTGCCGAGCAGCATCAGACCTTCGAGTAACTAAAGATAGCCCCCACTAAAGCACCAATGTTAGTCAGGCCAGATTTCTCTCGCGAATTCACGGTCCAGTGTGACGCAAGCAACGATGCTATAAGTGTGGTACTATCACAGAAGTTCAAGGATGGAGAATACACGATCGTGTTCATCAATCGAGTAATATCAAGCGCGGCGAGGAATTACTCAACAACGGAAAAGAAATGCCTAGCGTTAGTGTGGGCTATTAAGAAGTTGCTTGCTTACCTGAAGGGATATAGGTTCCAAGCCATAACCAACCATAGTGCCCTGAGGTGGAAACAGCGCCTCAGAGAACCAACGGGGCGACTAGCACGCTAGGCATTAGAATTGCAACAGTGGAAGGTTAAAATCGAGCACCGCAAGGGATCTATGCACAGGGTCCCGGATGCGCTATCGAGGATACTAGAAGAAGACGTGGGCGAGGTGGAGGTCGCCGCCTTCGAGGAGGTGAAAGATGCATGGTATTTAAAACGAATCGAGGAAATTCAAGCTAACCCGGTCAAATACAAATCTTGGAGAGTCGACGATGGCCTAATCTACAGGAGGAGAGTTGACGCTATATTAGGCCCCATCACCGGCGACGATGATACCTGGAAATTGGTAGTACCGTCAGAACATCGGGAGCGAGTCCTGCGCGATACGCACATGGAAGCCATATCAGGATACCTGGGGGTCGAGAAAACGTAAAAAAGGATCGCACAGGAGTACTATTGGCCGGGAAATTGGCACGACGTGTATCAGTTCGTACAAGAATGCGACGAGTGCCAGAGATACAAGCTCGACCAAACAGCACGGAAGGGATTAATGGGGGGTCGTGTTATTGAGAGCCAGTGGTCCGTCGTCGAGTCTGATTTGATGGAATTTTCGCAGAGTGTAGGCCAATATAAGTATGTGGTGGTCTTTCAGGATTTATTCAAGCGTTAGATCGAGGTACCCTCTGCGAGCTGCGAAGGGAAAGAACGAAGCCAAAGCTTTCGAGGAGCTAGTGTTGTTTCGCTGAGGAACCCCAGACTCTATACATACGAACAATGGCAAGGAGTTTGATAATAAGGAGCTAGGGAGAGAACTCGAGGTATATGAATTATTACGGGTAACTATGACCTCATATCACCCTCAAGCTAACCCCGTGGAGCGTAGTAATAGAACCATCAAGACGATGATTGACACATTTGTCAAGGCGGACCACCGAAATTAGGACCAATACCTCCACGAGTTTTGACATACCATGAAAACAGCTGTCCAATCTAGTACTCGGGTATCGCCAGCATTTTTAAACTACGGCCGTCAACTGGCTCCAGTTAAGAGCCTTTGACGGGAGGTCGAGGTGAAAGAATAAAAGATACGCATGTTGCCTGAGATATGGCTGGATAGAGTCAAACATTTAGACACGTTACGAGATCTCATGACCAAGAACATAGAGAAGGCCGATCAGCGGCAAGCCACGTACTACAACAAGGGCCGTCGAGACGTACGCTTTCAATAGGGGATTGGGTGATGCGGAAGGCACACACGTTATCGAGCGGGGCTCAAAAGTTCTCAGCAAAACTCACACCAGATTGGGAATGGCCCTACAATATTATCGAGGTAAGACCCCTAAATGTATACATAGTGGAGATGGCGGGAATCGAAGGAACCCGAAAGTGCATGTTAGCGAGCTGAAGAAGTACCGTGAGGGGCGAATACAGGAAGATGAGGTAGAGGGGGAGTTAATAAGTGATACTAACCCCGCGTAATAAGTGTCTCATTGTTCAGTGTAAGTGTTATGTGGAGTATAGTCTTTGTGTTTGAGTATCTCGTAGAAACAATCGAGTATGTTTAGTTGCAGAAAAAAGATAGGAAGAGAAAAGGAAAGAGATAATGTCATTTAACACCAGTAAACCTCGGCCGTCCAGCGAGCCCTCTATCCCCTACCTCAATCTCTCGCCACTCAGTTCTCCGGTGGAACCAAATAACCAGGCTGATTGGTTAGAGGCGCAGCTATTACAGGATATGGAGCCGGAGGATAAGTGGAGAGTAGCTGCTAGATACGCCCCAAAGATTGGGAGTGGGCCTACGAGTCCCCGAAAATGGAGGACCCAAAGGAGGTTCTGGTAACAACGTCACCAGTAGCCCCACCGTCCCCGAAACAAGGCACTAAGAGGGGCCAAGCAAGTGAGAATGGGGTAGAAAAAGAGACGCTCCTCATCAATTTCGAGTCATCGAGGGAGAGAGGAGATGGGGAAGAAAGTTGGAACGAGTCGTTTAGTCGCCAAGTCGTAGAAGAGCTAGAGGAGTGGTTATTAGGAAGTGAGGATGATCGTGGCGAACCTCCTCCACCCAGCGACAGGGACCGTTCCACCACAACTTCCCGCCCCTCTCCCGCCGAGCTAGAGGTCGAGTCAGGGGAACAATCTAGGCAACGGGGTGTCCCGTGACATATCCAGGAGGATCAAAAGAGCTTGAATAGCGGCAGGAGTGGGACGACGACGAACCCGCACCGAGCCCCATCTGTAGGGTCGCGCACTGGCCGAGAGGTAGAGGGCGGCGCGATCCATTCAACCCCCGATGGCGTGAGGACGACGGAGAGAGCTCACCAGCCCTGCAGGGCTCCGTCTGCTCAAGCCAGCTAATAACGGAGGAAGCGGAGACAGGGGCTACTCCCGTATCCAGCCACGCAGCGATGGTGATGCCCAAGATCCAACAGACGCTCGAGGAGAAGGTCTCCGTGTTCGAGCGGCGCTGAAAAGGCCGCAAGGAAGGGGATTCCCCTGATTGGTTCCCCGATTTACGCCGGTGCCCGGAACGGTGCGTACTGTTCGGAGGCCTACGCCCGGTACCAGCAGATGATATGGACCCTCCTCACGGCGTCTGCTTCAATTTCTGACAGCAGGGCCATGCCCGATTTGTATGCCGTTCACCCACGAGCATGTTTTGTTATAATTGCAGTAGAAGGGGCACCACATTACGTCCCTGCCCCCGATTCTCGGAGGTGCACGAGCAGTACTTATCGGAGCCGACGGGCACAACAGGGGCCCCTATGGGACGTGAAGCAGCCCCGTTGGGACTACTCGTTGGGACCAGTGCGGAACCACCCGAAGCCAGTCACCGACTCGATCACGGCGAACGTTCACCCAACAACGGCCATTCGCCCTTCGCTGGTGGAATATTTCCAGATGGTTAGACACCTGGCCCCGGATCTACAGGAGGCACTTCTCCGGGCTGTCTTAGCCCAAGGCTCGGCGATGAATACGAAAGGAAAAAAGACCAGAGGGGGTGACCAGGGTCGAGAGTAATCAACGGCTTGACCGGAGGGTGTTTGTGACGGAGTCACAAGCACGGCCTTGTACACCTGGAGCCGGGTAGCCGCCATCTTGGGCTTCGCAAACCCGCACACGCGCAATACCACGCCGCTGCGCAGAATGGGAGAGGGTCGCGGAGAGAGAGAGCGGGATGGAGGAAGTGAGCACGCGCATCTGGAGTCCGCGGCACGGAAGCCTCTGGAAGGCGGACACGGCGGGACAGAAGGGGGAAGCGGTGAGCGAGCAATAGAGAGCACCGACTGGCGTGCGCGCCTGGGAAAGTAGGGGGAGCGCGCGCAGTGGGAGAGAGAGAGAACGTGGACAGTGCGCGGACAACCACGAGCTACGTAGTAATATAGATAGAGGCTCACGTTCGGATATCGAGCGGTAGGGGCGCGCAGGACTAGGTAAGGCGCAACCATCGCAGGATAACTTGCGCTTGCTCCTGGAATACGAGATAATGAGCTAAGGGAGAGGACAGTACTCGCTCTCTTAATCATCGACCTTCATATTGGAAAGTAGTGCCTTCACGGAGTCATTGAATTGTAAGTAGCGAAGTGTCGAGAATTCATGTGCTGGTTATAAGGTACGGAAATGTGGGTTCGAGGTTTTAATATAGGAGTCAACCTGGTCACCCGGTCGAGGAATTGTCGTGTTGTGGTCGTGATCGCTAGGGACTTCGTTTGTTACAGATCCACCCCACTTGGGAAGGAGAAAGCGGGAACGAGGACCATCCTAAAGACGGCCTTTCACATTGTGACTCGATCGCCTCAATCAGCTAATAAATTAATAAAGCCACCATTACAATCAGAAGTGACTAAGAGTATTTGATTTGTGAGTGTCTTGCGTACGTGTCCTATATCGTGTTGTGTCTGTCTGAACTTTCAGGAACGATCGGCCTCTGGGCAACGAGAACACGAGGAACATCGGTGTTAGTCGGGTCGCTGAAATCAGTGGCTAATTCGGAATCCCCCTTTTGATCGAGAATCGAGTACTCATCTGCGGCAGCGGGAGTGTAGTGAAATAGTGACTATTAAGGTCATTCGAGTAACCTTGAGGATTATAGCAAGTCACTACGTCACATAATATTCATTTAAATTATCCAATAGAAATATTAAACAATATTCGTGAAGATTTACCTCCACATAAAATAAAGTTAAAAGTAAATGCTATTATTATGTTAATACGTAACCTTAGTATATTTGATGGACTATGTAATGGAACACGACTAAAAATAACGAAATTATTTAAATATAATATAGCAGCTGAAATAATTACAGGACAATATAAAGGAAACAAAGTTTTTATACCTCGGATAACACTAAATACATGTGAATCATCATCTATGCCATTTACTTTATATAGTAAGCAATTTCCTATTGTATTAGCATTCCCTATAACTATTAATAAATCTCAAGGACAAAGTTTTGATACCGTAGGAATATTTTTGAGAAAATCTTTATTCCCAAATGGACAACTATACGTAACTCTTTCCAGATGTAAAAATCCAAATAATATATCTTTCTATACTATAAAACATTTGCCGCCGCCGCCGTGTCGTATAATCGGTGCGGGCGTAAAGTGGGACTTTCTTTGTCATATCCTTTAACTTTTGCGTAAGCTTTTCATAATTTTGGAAGATATACATTTTTATTGTTCCTTTTAAAATTATGTTGGATACGTGAAAAAATTGATATACTTTAATAAATATATAAATTAATATAATTAAATGAATCTTGAAATTAATATATTCGTAAAATTTAAAATTTTTTTTTCTAATAAATTTGCGATTACTTATTCTAATTATTATTTATGTATCTTTTTAATCGAACTTTACGAAAATAATTTTAAATATAAAATATTTTTAATTTTTGTTTCTTTAATATATCCTTCCATTTATGCTCACAGCTTTTATTATCATTCGTTTTTTAACTTATATATATATATATATATATATGTAGGCGTGTCTGAAGAAGAACATTAATAAAAATTTGCCTTCCTGAAAAATATGAATAAAAATAAACAATATGAAAAACAAATTTGTTCAGAAATATAAATAAATTACATTTAAATAAATAAAAATAAATAATTATTGATATTCTTCAATAAAACAAATTTTTATTAATATTTTTCGTGTGTGTGTGTGTGTGTGCGCGCGGGCGCACGTGTATCGGTAAGCGGAAACCGAAGTGGGGCTGAGTGGTGCCCTCTCTCTCTCTCTCTCTCTCTCTCTCTCTCTCTCTCTCTCTCCCCCTCCCTCTCTCTCCATTCCATTGTGGTCCATAGGCTGACCAGCTATTCCCACCGCCGATCATTGTAGGGGTGTGGAGGGGGCATTATAGGGGTATATAATACTTCCCTCCCCCTCGCTCAGGTGGTCGGTGGTGGGAGTTTGTTGTGACGGCCCATGGTGCCACAATAACTACTTGTGTGTGTCTGTGTTGTGTCCGTGATTCCGCGACTGCGACCACCGGCTCCGACGAACACGCGTGGTGTTCGCGCCGATGGGTATTCCGAGCGTGGGCGCACCGATTCTCGCGGCACAGAAGCCCACTCTGTGCCACGCGTGTGTAACATTAGCCGTTGAATAAACGCAAACTATTACCGAAGACAGACGCGTGTGATTATTTCGCGCGTCCCCTCCTATACTTCTTCCCCTCCTATACTTCTTCCCCTTTTCATTCCTCAGTAGAGTAGCCAACGGAGCAGATACCGCCGCGTGTGTGTGTGTGTTTTTTTTTTTTTAGGCCTGAGGGGGGGAAACCTTTCCTAAAACACCCACAGAGTGGG
>JAYJLV010062407.1:0-17181 GCA_036873485.1 Torymus texanus
GGTCCTGAACTACGCTACTGCTAGCCATTGATTTGGCGCGTAATTTAAAACGCTAATTAACTGGAAACGGCGCGGAGAGTCTATATTAGAATAATTATAAATAATAATTTTTTTATATAAGTTTATATAGGTATCAAGTACATGCTTTACTGTTTTTACATTCCACTATTTCAATTCTTGAAGTCAAAAGTAAAGATTTCTATTTAAAAAAATTAAGTTAATCCATGAACTTTTTAATTGAATAAAATATTTTGATGAACCTCTCATGTTTATTTTTAAATTTTTGGCCGAGATTTTGATCCATATGGGTCACTTTGGCCCCTAATATGGATGCACCTCGGAACATAAAATTTTCCGGTCTTTAAGAATCTGAAGCAAAAATAGGGGTTCTCATTTAAAAAACAAAAGTTGAGCTTCAAATGACCTTGAAATTTCAGTTCAAGGTCAATTTCAAGGTCACGACTGAAGTCCTTGATTAACACCCTGAAACTTCTGTATGCAATTTTTTTTCTGAAAATGCTTTGCTGAAGAAATATTTAGGTGTATTCATATTTTTAACGTACCCTGTATATAAAATTCACTACATATTCATGGCAATTTTCACCATAAATTATTGCAAGTTTTTCATAATTTAAGTCCATCTCAGTTTTACAAGTAGACAATTTTTACCACAATATTTTTATCTGTATAATTATGGCTTTCAGTATCCGTATTAAATCATTTAGTGACAACGTTTCTTCTTTAATAAATATTTAAATAAAATAATTATCTCTTCTGTGAGACATAAAAATGGAATATTTTATTTTAATGTTTCTCGAATAACGAAAATCCTGTTTACATAATTTGGAATGGATAATATAAGACATAAATAGTTACTATAAAACACGACTGGACTGACGAAACAAAATCGAAGTTATATCGGGATTCAGTAACTCAAAATAAATAACAATACTGAGGGCTGATCCGTTGATCTGAACAATTCTTTTGTGGGCTTGTGTTATCGGAATTTTCTTTGGTCGTCAACCTGCACAACTGTCAAGAATAAAATTTAGTTTATATTGGTGGTTTAAGGGGGTACCATATTCCTACCTTACCGACTCCTCTATTTCGTCTTGTAAAAAATAAATACAATGAATTATCCAAAACAAAGAGTGCACTCCTCTAAGTTTTTTAATTCGGAAACGATAACTCGAAACCGGAGGTCAAAATAATCAGTGGTTTTTCTTGTAAAGTTTGAACAAATTTTGAGAATAATGTCATTATTTTAGGAGTCGGTAAGGTAGGACTATCCTATCCCCTTGAGTCTCAAATTTTATAACTGGATTTTACCTATTCATAAAGAAGCGTGATTGCTCCAAATCATAGCTTCAATTAACTTATGATAAAATAGATGCTCTACTAGCAGGTCTTTTCAAGAGTGAATATGCCTACGAAGATAGTAGGCTGCTAAGAAAGCATTCGGTCCACACTATCCGGTGTATTCTCTGTAGAGTACATAATTAGGATGGCAATCTTAAGGGGGTACCATAGTCCTACCTTACCGACTCCAAGAATAATGATATTATTTTCAAAACTTGTTCAAACTTTATAAAAAAAATCACTAATTATTTTAACCTCCGGTTTCGGCTTGTCGTTTTCGAATAAAAAACTTAGAGGAGTTCACTCTTTGTTTTGGATAATTCATTGTATTTATTTTTTTACAAGACGAAATAGAGGAGTCGGTAAGGTAGGACTATGGTACCCCCATAACTGTGTCTGAGGGAGTGATGGCTTGAAGGGAGCGCTCGAAGATAGCATTTTGACTTCATTGATATTGACTACACAAACAGTAAGACTACCGAATAATATGGCTATATTATAATTATACTTACTCACTACAATAACATTTTATATCCATAAAATTATAAAACCTTTTAATATATTAATGTTCTAGAGACAGTTTTGAAATATTTTCCAAAAGAAAGAATGCATGAAATACACAACTATCCACTTTGAAATTAAACGAAAATTAATTTTCATTCCAGTGACATGCAACAAAGCCTCTCACAATTTTCGTCTTGACATTCTGTAATTCATTTTTTCCTCTTTAACGCCAACAGAGGCGGTACCTGACCTACTCTTCCCAATAAAAAGCAAACGAGAAAGAGCAGGACACGCGTTTTATTCTTAGCACGCATAATCCCTTATCATGCAGTAGTGAATGTACTCTTGTTTTCTCTTTTCTTTTGCCCACTCACGCCCATGCCTCTTTCGTCCTCTTTGTGTAGGTGGCAGCAGTGCAGATAGAAATGATTTTCATTCGCGAAAAATAGAATTAGCCCAAGCAGAAAATAACTATATCACTATCGCTCCGTGAGCTTGCTAACTTGATCCAATGGTGTGACAATGCTCAGAGTGCATTTATATGTGTGCATAACAAAAGAAAGACATATGTGAGAGAAAGAGGGAGAGAGAGAAAGAGAGAGAGAGCGAGAGAGAGAGAGAGAGAGATATATAGAGAAAGAGATCGTGGATCTGAAGCGGAAAATAACTTTACCCTGCAGGAAAATTGACTTAACGCGCTAGCTCGCGGTTGAATTCATTTCTCCCGCGTCGATTTAACTGTTAATGTTATTAAGCATTTGCTCTCTCTTTTGGGAACAGAATCGCGCGAGTTGCAAAGCCTCCAGTTGTCGAGTTACGAGACTAATTTGCGCTGTTCGGATAATTGCACGCGCGCACAATCAGCGACAATGCCTCCGAGCTCTCTTTCTCTTGTTCTCTCTACGGACTCTTTCTTCCCCTCTCTCTCCCACTCTTCTCCCTCACTCTTCCTCTCCCTCTCTACCTCTCTCTCTCTCTCTCTTTCGCTCGCTTTTTCGCCTCTGTCGTTTCCGTAGTTCGTAAATATATTAACGTGAACGTGGACTCTCGAATAATTCGAGGTTCAGATGCAAGTTTCGAGCTCTCACGTAAATTAACGGCCAGTGGAAGTTTACCGAGCTATTTCTTTTTTCTGCTCGGCAGATTTTAGCACTACTTGCTTTGAGGATTCGACGATTTAGTTTGGAATACATATATACTTACACACACACACAGATTAAGTCAGTTTCTGGGACTATTTTTATATATAACGGCAGTTTCTGGCACCCTTCGGGTTAATTTCACAATGTTATTTCTGTAAAATTGTTCCAAAATTCATGAAAAACACTGTGGAACTAATTAAGTTCAAATTCACTTCTTTCTAAATAAAATATAATTGAGTGCGCGAAGTAGAAACTTTATGCATTCGCGAAGATAACAGGTACTGTACGTACGCATAACAGGCATCTGACGTCGGGCTTTACGTGCTCATTTATAAAATACTCAGATCGTGGACGTGTAATAACACGGTAGAACTATTATACTCATCCGAAAAATGCTTACTTTACACACTTCTTACACAATTTACCATTTATATATGCTTTAACAATTATAACAGAACGAAAATTGTATTATTTTTAATTTATTTATGTAGAATCAATTGTATATACATCGATTTTTTTCATCATTTACGTGCTTTTGCGTTTTATATGTGTTTAATTGTTGATTATGTGTTGGAAAGGATTCTTTTTTCTTAAAATATTTTATATATTGTAGTCTTTTTAGTCGTCGGCTGGACAAATCTATTAGGTTTAATTTCATATTTTTTTAAAGATACTACAACAGAGAACTCTTATATAGAAGACTAGAATAATTATCTATATTAATTACGTATAGCAAGGAAAAATAAATAATATACAAAAGATAAAAAACCAAACAGTTCAGTTTAATTTATCATCTTGAAGATTACCTCAATAAAATCTAAGTTGTGTTTATTTAAAATTTTTAAAAAATGTCAACTTTGGAAATGGCCTTGAAAATTCTTTAAAAAATAACTTCCTTCCTCTAGCGGCGTAAAAAATGGTTGCGCATTTTGGCGACTATCTGACGTCGCCGATGCCCTCCAACAAATAAATCGAAGAAGTATTTAGATGAAACCATCAGCTCTGTTCCAACAAGAAAATGCATTGATGTTAAGACTGATAAATCGCAGGAGTCACTACTGAATGTGCTCAGTGACCTGAAATTCAAGCAAGAATTTGACTGCTCAGCGGAGAAAGTGTCTCATACGTGATCGTGTACTCTTCCAAAGAGGATGCTTGAGAAGAAATGAAAGTTACAGTTGCGGTCGGTTCTTGCGTGAAGAAAGGCGTAAGGATCGCGTTCTTCTAAAATCAATGAAAAAGGTTAGCGCTAAATAATAAAAAACAATCTCAATATATATATATATATATATGTTGTGAGCGTTGGTCTCTGGTCTTTGAAGTCTGAACGGTAAATGACTTAGAGTAATCCACGTCGGGCAATGTAAAGGGCCATGAAGAAGTCCAAAGCGCACTGATGATCAAAGGCTGCTAACTTGCTGCGCGAGGGTCTAACCCCAATAGCGGATGTAAATGTCACATGTATATATCACCTGTTTCACACAACCTCTCGCATAGATGATCGAACAAGTTTGTAAGAGATGGCTGAGGATCAGTTGAGGTCCGCCATGTTAGCATCCGTTTAAATGAAATAAATCTTCGTCATCCAGGAATAGGTAAAGACGTCAGTAATTGTTGTCCTTAGCCAGGAGCTTCCCTTAGACGATAAATGTCACGAGAGAGGTGTTCAGACTGAACTTTTCTCAGCACTACTACCAGAATTCATTCTATATCGGCTGCGCATAGCTTTGGTTAAAGGTGAGAAGGTTGAGCATAGTAGCACGCATCATCGCCAGATAAACGCTACCATGTACAGCAACCATCTCATAACGACAAGCAACTCATAAGAATCACGACTGTATTGGGAGTCCTGCATGAAGGCAGATCGTTAAGGATTTTTGCTCAAATGACGTGTATATATGTCTAAAGTAATAACGCCGTGCCTTTGGAAGAAGGTGAGTTGGTGAGGTCCATTTCACAGCTTAGTCCCTAATAAAAGCTGATAAGTAAAAGTGACTGGGCTTGCCAATAGAGCTGGACTAAATGTATCTGTACGTATATGTAGAGATAATTCGCGAAGATGGCTGTAAACATTAGACGAAATAGCTCTCAGTGAAAATTAGTAGGTCAAAAGTTGTTTGCACCTTATAACCGAAAGCATTCGAACACGGATACTAGCTAAGATATACGTGAAATATTAAAGAGCTTAAACATACTTTATAAATGATTAACATATAAATTATTACTAATGTATTATCATTCTCTATTTTTTGTCACTCTTTGTTCCTCTAACCTACCCCCTTACGACAGCCCCGTCACGCCTCTTTCGGCAAGCGTGTAATGTATCTATTTACTGACGACGACACCGATTTACCTGTAAATAATCGAGGGCTCTCGAAGTAGAATGAGAGGCTAAACAAGTGTTTCGCTCGATGTGGTATTCTAATTTTTCCTGACACACCCACAGATAGCTTCTGGACACACACACACACACACACACACATACACACACACACACACACACACACACACATACGGCCCATTTTTAGCTTTTTTTTAACTGTTGTTAAAATGCTTGTCACAACGTGAGTTTTTAAGTTTTTTTAACGTACAAAAAAAGAAATTATTCGTTTTTCAACACCTTTCGAATAAGAGGTTACATGACTAGACTTAGTAATTACTGAGCCTATCCATAACCTCAAACATGCAATGCTTTTTTCAATTTTGCAAGCTAACAAGAATTTTTAATTTTCAATACTTTTTTACGATTAAAAAAAGTTTTCTTTGTCTTGAAAAAGCGAAAAAAAAAATCATTCTTTAAAAAGGAAAAAATATGGAAGATTCTCAGAGATACACAACTTTCAAGTTAGCTGTATTGTCGCGAAAATCTCTTTTTTTGGCCTTTTTAAATGCTAGTAACTTTTTTCTTTATTTTTTTTTCCTTAAATTTCCAGGATATATTCTTTAAGTTATTTTATAATAAGTCTATTTAAAATTGAGCGAAGGTAGGAATAGGTTAAAAGACGAAATAAAAGAAAATATTGTATGCATCTTGGGCGTGTACTTCACGCTCTTGTTGCATAAACTACTAAATATTAGAACTACTAGATTATAACTAACTATTAGATATTCATGAATGATCGATTTAGTTAAAGCAGCGATTCTAATTTTATAAATACTCCTCATCGCTTTGTTGTTTTTAAAGATAGGTATTCATTAAAGTGTAGCTTTTTGATCTTTCAACACACATCAAGCGTGCATTGTGACAAATTGGAGCAAAGGTTTTAAATCATTTCCCTATCATAGTTCTTGATAAGGAAAGGAATGAAATATATATATATATATAATACTGACATACTTACGCCAATAGGCGAAATATATTTTCAATCTCCACCTATATAGTATCTACGAAATTTTTTGAATATCTTTATAAGTTTCTGCGTGTTGTGCCAACATAAATCTTCTTGAAAAAACAAATATTCACGAGATAGCGAAATCTCGGCGACACAGCACCTCTTCCAATGCTTCAACGATATAGCACCTTTTTCAGCGCTGCGACCACATAGCATCTCATTCTCCTCAGCCTACGAACTATGGTGTGCACCTAGGGCTAGTGGGCTTTTTGACCTCGTGTGTTTGCAGTACTCGGCTTAAAAAGGTCCACTTCACACCCTAGGTACGCAATACACTATTTAATGATTATTTAATCTTACTTTTAAAATGTCGTTTCTTAAAATGTTTGGTCAAGGAAACACCGCGAAACTTCAGAAATCGAGAAATATATTAATTTTTTTAATGTTATAATAAAGGAAAACCAATTAAATTATTAATTCTATTTATACTTAATTAACTATACTTTATGAAAAAAAATATTTTAGTGTTCTTTGTTTACCAATTCATTTCTAGGATATGTTTTAATAATAGGACACACAAATACGGACCGTGGCCCTATCACCAGCCAGAGTGAGCTCACCATTGCAACGATGCCGGGCTTTCATAGCCCCTCTTCAGAGTCCCTTTCATACGCCCGGTAGTGTGGCTCATCCTGAACTTTCAATCCTTGACGTCAGGGGAACATCAGCAATACATGTTTATTAGTTTCCTGCGCCCTGTACCTCGCTCAATAGAGTTTATCGCCGCATCTCCCTCTGTTTGTTCGAACTCTGGTCAGCAGCGCTCCGATCCTCACTTTGTGGTAGTTATATATCGTCAGCCTTTGATGAGCGAGGTCCTATCCGCCACCCATTGGTGTTGACCGGTGACTTGGTGGGAGGTTGAGCGCTGAGCCATCGATGGATTGGTGCAGAATTGCGGCTCACCTTTTCTTGATGTCTTCTGAGGTACTACAAGTGGCTCCATTTTCGGTGAGTCGCAATGTGCACTGACCAATCTCTTTTGCCATGTATGGGTCGGAGATATTCTGCTGAAGAAGTCCGGGTACTAGTGTAAGTAGGCGGATGAAATTCCTAGCCCTGCTTTTGATACTGGAATGTGGAAGTAGCCTACCGATATGTCGTTCGGCAGAGCTATCCGTTGCCTTACTAAGGCACGCACCATCTTGTCGGCATTGCGGATGTCGCTGATTTCATTCTCTCCAGACCTATGTGATAGTAAACTTTGGGGAATGCACAGCACTTGAATGCGGAGATTTGCTGTTGTAGTTTAAGTGGTGCTTTTGTCGAACGTTCAAGAAGGGAGCTGATCTAGCTGGTTAACCTAACTGGTCGACGTCCTTCTGGAGAGAATTCGATCCCCACATATTGCCAGAAATCCTCTTTAGAGAACGCATGCAACGGTTAACCACTTTTACCAGTTTTAGGACATTTTTCAAAAAAATTCAAATAAAACAAGGTCGCTGGAGTCTCATTCTTTTCATCTTTCTTCAAATTTAAAAAAATACAGCAATAAAATTAGACATTATAATGCTCGAAAAAATCATTTTTTGACTTTTCCTATGATAGGAAAAAAGGACAGTAAGATGGCATCATAGTTTAACAAAAAAAACTTGTTTTGGTAAGAAAAAATCGGACAACTAACGAACAACTTTAAAATGCGATTTATTCGTCAAAGTTTCGAGAGTTACGGTTATTCCTGTCATCAGGTCTACAAAAAAAGACTTTTTACATCGATATAAGTAGGACTGTTATTACAAAAAGAACCGTACGAAGAAAAGTCAAGGTAGAATACCATTAAAATCGAAAATTCACTATGTGGGTTCCCTGCGCCAGGCGACGCAGCACCGAAACTCACACAGACGAAGACATCACGTATTTTCATAGGGTTAAATATTGTTTTATTTAACCTCTCCTATCTCTTCTTACTAAGCTCCTTTCTTATGAAATGGGTGGTGTAGACTTCACTACGGTGGGCGAGCTTTCTCTCGTCCAGACTCTTCCAAGAGTCGACGTGCTGCAGTTGGTGGACAATGGTCCCAGCGATCGGCAACGTTGGACTGCGCTTCTCCGGGTGTTCTCTGTCCACATCATTCTCAGCTGCCAACGCTCTCCAGCGCACAACTGAACATGCTCATCAGCGCCACGACTGCATCATAAGCGCTCTTTAGCGTCGCCATGCGCTCTAATAGCGGCAACCTGCTCGCTGTTACTCGCCGAGTGCCGATACGGAGAGAACGCTCTCCACATGTTAGTTCACTTTCAGCGGCTCACAGGCATCTGAGCCCCGTAACCCTGCCTTAGAGCAGAAAGCGATGTCAGGCCAGTGGCCGTTCGGCCCTTATCGATCGCTGAGCGCTCGCAATTCTACCGCCGAGCGCTCTGCCTATACGAAGAAAAGTAAAACTAAAAAATCATATTCTCAATAGCATTCCCTTCGATTTCAGTTGGCGCACTTTGCGTTCCCTGCAATCTGATGGGAACGCTCATCATAACAGCAACTCGGCGCGGTCGCCACTAGAAATCGAAGAGATGCACAACATGATTTTCTTAGTTTTACTTTTCTCTGTGTACATCAAAAATAGGTGGTTTTCGAATGAGCGCAACATTTTATACGTTCTATAACTTGTCCAGTGTTGTCATATGCAATAATATAAAAAAACGAAAAAAAACAGATCCCATAAGTAAACATATATTAACAAAAAAACGTTTTAGTTTGACAAAAGATTATGGAAGATGTATGATGAATATTAATGATTTCGGAGTGTAACACGCGCGACAAAAATCAAATAGTGGGCCAAAATACGTCACCTCGTTCTTTTAGCCCATTTATTGCAAGTCAGTAAAAAATCATTAATTTGACCGATCTCATTCTTGTCTCACCTCCTTCCAAAACCATATCCGTGGTACGTCGATGGAATCCGTAGTGAAACTTCACACACGTGCATTTCTCGTATGCGTTGAATAGGCAAGCAAGTGAGCGAGTGGGCACACGCGACATTTCCGCAGGTGTAAAATTACTCGCGCGCGATTCACCCCCCCCCCCCCTCCTAATGCACTAGAATTCCACAATTTAAGGCGACCAACCCGAACTCTATCCCTCCCTCACACATACACATGCATGCGCGCAAAGCCTCGAGTTCAAAACGCAGGTGTTCGTGTGTGCGGTTTGTGTCTGAAATGGAGTCGATTCCTTTCGCCGACTCAGCTGTCTCGACCCACAAGGCTAGCCTCAGATTTCTTCGATGCTCAGTTTCTCCCCATGTAAGTAAGTAAGAAAGAGGGAGAAGGAAGGAGAAAAACGAATTTGGAAACGATGATCCAGTCACGCGCAACTTATACGGTCTTTTCCAGAACGGAGAGAAAAGATTACGTCGCAGCTTTCTTCAAAGGCACTTTCGTGATAAATCAGCTACGTTTTTGAACGGGCTTCGCATCTTTCTGGTCGAGAGGCATAACTCAAACGCATAGCAAGAGTGACTTTTATAAGAATTAGAATTCCAAAGTTTTTTTGGGATATTTCAAAGGAGTTTCCGTTGTACGTGGCTGCACGCTTATGGCAGGAGTGGCGTGTGCTTGATTTATATCTGGGGAAGAATGCGGTCGTAATAGCATTTTCCGAGTTTTCGATGCGTGGCAGATGGGGCAGCAATTTATTCTTGTGACATAATATGGAAAAATATGAAAACATGCTAGTGAATTATATATATATATATGTGTAAGTTAAGTGAAGTAAGGGAATTATTATTGTTCTGTACAGAAAAAGATGCTTAGTTGATGGGGAACAGCCAAATAAAATTGATTAATGGATGAAGGTTCGTATTGAACAGAGTTAGAATAATATATTATGCAACGAGGGCGTCTCTCTTAGTGATAAAACACACAGGTTGAAAATCACCTGCCACGCAAGAGTTGCATATACTATTTTTTGAAACTCCGTGAGCGAGGTTTGATTTCCAATGCTTCTGTGGCGTATATGAAGTACTCTCTATGCACTCAATAGTGTGAATAGAGTTTTTATGCTCGCTACATATGCATTAGCAATCTGAAATCTTACATAGATTTTTACAAAGAAGATATTTAAATGTACTCCGGACACGAACACACGATAATGTTATAAATATTCAAGATATAATTATGCAAATAAATAATTATTATACATACATCTTCCTATTATAATAGGAAGGTATATACAGTTTTTCAATCATACTAATTTTTTAAAAAACACATTGGTAATCCTGAATAGCATTGGAAGCATGAAAAACTTCTAGAAATAAGTCTGTAAGATATAAAAAGACTGGTGTTATACAAGATTCAAAAAAATATTTTTTGATACCCAAAATATACCTTCATTTTAATCTCGTAAACTCCTATCCTGATGATGATAGTCATTATATTTCAAACTATTACAGAAACACTTCAGTATATTGAAACTTAGTATATTCAAACATGATTTTTTGCTTTGTTGAGGGGATGCTGCACTGTACTTTACAATACTATCGGTCAGTAATATAAAAACAATTAATATGTATTGTTTAAAACGTGTATATCATTGTATATTTTTTATTCTTAAATCAGTATCGAATAATCATATTAGGTTTTTTTAATGATCGTTAGAGACGCTCACTTTGTAGATATTTTCCTCTACTCGATAAGCGTGCAGAGCTGTCAGTACAAAATTTAAAGAAGAAGAAAACTCGAAACTCTTAAATTTAAGAGATGTAATTTTATAATTGTCAGTTGTTATTATCAAACGCGCTTGAAATAATTGCGCTAAAGAAAACGAAGAAACGAAAAATAGAGAGTCTATAATTGAACCGTGGCATACACGTGCACCAGAGAAAGGATGAGCTAAGAGCACTTTTCATTTTAATTAATTACATTACAGTCGCCAAATGCAAATAAGAACACACACGATCTTTGCCCCTCTTGCGCTGATCCGTTATGCAGGACGCCGCAGGACTTCGGTATTATTAGGTCAAACACACACGCGCGAACTCGTATCGATCGAAAGGATGAGCAGGCAAGTTCATACGCATTCACGCTCATCGATAATTTTCAGTTCCATTATTCCATTTAGATCCCGCGGAAATTAAGTTTCTACTGATCGCTCCTGAGCTTCCCTCTCCCTACAGTAACTTGCAGTAGTAAATTATGCACGTGTTTCGCCCGTCACCTATTTTAAGTTTTTTATGCACGAAAAGAACAAAATAGCCGAAATATTTAAAGCACAGTTTGATAGGTTTACATTTTAAGTGCGCAAGTAGTGCTGTGTTCGAACCATACAAGTAAAGTACCTGCAGACTCTTACATCGCAAATTTGTCATAAAAGATAAACAGTACATGCTTGGGAAACTAAAAAATAAATTCATGATCAAGTGTTAATTATTTTTACTGAGCAGAAGATGGTTCATAAAAGAAAACTAAGCACAAAGCTTAAACATGGATTGACAAATAAATAAATAGACTTAAATGGGAGGGAGTGAGAAAAGCATGATTGTGTGTGGCTGTATAAAGAAGATGTGACGCGATCAATGAAGCACAATCGGTCTAGTTAATTAATTAAAACGTTTCTTATTGGTGTATTGCTTTCACAAAGGATTTCCCAACTTCATTGTGGTTTCTACTTCTTAAGGTCTGACTTAATAGGAAAATGAAGTTAATTTATTACTAATGATGTAAATTTTCTTTGGCGAAGTCATAAAATAATTCTATCAATAAGGCAATTTCTTATAATTATATTGCGATTGTTAAAATAATCTAATTAATTACAATAAAACAATATTAAATTGTTAAAAATGTAAATCAAAGTAAAATAATTTAAATTTTGTAAATAATGTTCTTTTTCGTGCTATATTACATGGAAAAAATTTTCGTGACAAATGGAATCAATTGCATTGATTTATGGTTGCCAAAATATGTAGGATTTTAATGAATGTACAAATAAGTATGAGAACACATTAATTAAATGTCACAAAAAAACTAAAAAGTACCTTTATTTTACGTTAACAAAATAATTTGTAATATTAATTGAGTTTCAATTGTATTCTCCATATAAAACTACTGTTTTAATATCATTTCTTTTAAATTGAAAAATATAATGAAGGTCTTCTAGATTCACTGAAAAACACGATACTGTTACAGATATAGAGTTAACAAATGTAACAAAATATAATAACATAAATAGAGAAGAAAATAATTTAAGTAGGTGTGCCACTCATGGAAAAGGTAAAAAAAATTCTCAAAGTAGTGATGCTGGATATTGAAATTTATCTAGAATTTACTTTTTTCTCCGTAACTTTTTTACTGCTTGGATTTGGTAAATAGTAAAGATGTACTATATTCTACTTAATGCACTATATAAAATGGCACCAGAATGGAACGTGTACCTATTATAGAACAACAGTTATAAATTTTAGAAATTTAATATCTGCAAGGAAACTGGAGAAAAAAAATCACTTTTTCAGCTGGCACATTAATTTAACGATAAGTGGATGGTTTTTATATTAAAAAATGATTCTTTTATACTTGTATAATATGTTGGTACATTGGTAAGTGCGTAAGTAAAGTCCAAAGTTTTTAAGGCGATAATTTCGATAAGTCAAAATGTGAATCAAAACACATAATGTAAACAAACAATATTTCTCCTGTACGGGTGTCGTGTTTTCTTCATGAACACTTACATCATTAATGAAATCATCTAAAATATTTCATCTACATGAAACATTCATATTACATGTATTTATGTTTATTATTATTAACAGCAAATAATAGTATTGGTTCAACAATGGATCTTGATCAAGAAAAGAAACTTAAGATAAAGGCGTTTGTAAATTCAAGAAAAAAGAAAACAACAACAGGCAAAATGACAAGAAGAGATTCAACGGATTAAAAACAAAAATGAAATTGCAAGGAATACGCGTATTACAGCGACTGCAAATATAGTGAGTCAAACCCGACAGAACGAAAATTGCGAACGAGAAGTAAAGTTAAAAAGACAACCGTTGCTAATGTTCTAAAGCCAAAACAAAAGAAAAGAAATTCGAAAGACAAAAAGATTTCTATAGAAAAGATGAGAAAATTGTAATGTCAACAAATAGTACACAAAAATAAATTATTAATTTTAATATGATAATATAATTTGTGATAATTGTTATAGTTTATTGAATTTGTATTATTGAGTTTATCGAAATGTTTTTACCGATGAAAAATAAATAATCTTTTTTTACTGAATTATTGATTTTTTTAATTATAATACGTCTAAGAAAACGTTATAAAGTGTTATATCTATCATGTTAAACGTGAAATTCATGTACATTCTTCTTTATCAAGAATGTGTGTGCGTGCGTGTATGTTAATGTAAATAATGATTGAATTGATATCACTATATTTTCACTGGTTTCATTCATTTTTTTATTTATTTTTTTTATTTCTCCCTCTCTTACGTATCGAGTTTTGAAACTAAGTGTCCACATTTTTTGCTTACATTGTAAGGTCTACTGAATAAGATAAAACCGGTTGGAGGAGTGTGTAACTATCTTTTTTTTCGAAATGTCAAAAATCAAAAGTTTTAGAGATATGCCCATATATTATCTCTCAATGAGTATATTGAAGATAAATCTGTATATTTTCTATGGATAATTAGAATCTATTAATGTTTTGTATGAATGTTTTGTACTAAAATCTTGATTCTAAAATAAGTCTAAGTTCAGAGGCAGGGTATGAACTAATTATAAATAATTAGGTTTATTAAAAATTGATTACATAATAAGTTAAGTACGAAACAATGAAATAGTGAAATACGTCCGTAACAGCTTCGACGTAGCGCTGATAGCACGCGAAGTGACTAATCTTTTAAATGTTTTTACTTATAAACTATTGATTTTTTCAACTTTCTGTTTCGTTGCTTAAGACTTTGACTTTTAAATGAAAACATTTATTTTGAAAAAAGACTTTATACTTTTAGAAAAATTGCTCTGAATCTTCAACTTAAGTTTTGATCCATAATAAATCATTTTGTAGTTGAAAAAATAGTACCATTATAAAGAAGGGAGAAAATATATCGATAATGTATTTTGTTTTAACCGAGCGTACGATAATGAGCCATTTGAATACAAGAAATTTTACGCGAAAAACACTCCTATGTATGAAAACCAGAATCTTAAAAAAAACTTAAAATCAGGGAAAATTTCAACCTCTCGAATAAAGTGATGCTTAAATATCTTAGTTTCAGCGCCTCATTCGTTATCATCCACTAAGCCAACCTTCTTGAAGAATAATAAAGTCTTTTTTGTCACTCTCGCTCTCTTTCTTCCTCTCGTTTCTCTCACTTGTTCGTAGAAAAAAAACGAAAAACAGAGTGTTATATTTTGCTTGTGCTCGCGTTTTCTCGCTCATAAATCTCCCGCATTCCAGCGAAAATATGTATTTACACGCCAGTTAGGAAATCAGGCGGAAAAAGAAACTTGAGCTCGTGTACTCTCTCCCCTACCCCCCGCACTTGGCTATGATTTGTGTCGAGAGCTGGACGCGGCAGCTGTAACTCGCGTTCAGCCGATGTAGGTCAGGAGTCCGTGAGGATTTGCTCACTGAATATCGCGAAAAATTATCATAAACGCACAGGGCGTGAGAGCGAAAGAGAAAGGGAAAGAGAGAGAGAGAGAGAGAGAGAGAGCGTGAGAGGGAGAGAGACGGAAAGAGAGAGAGAGAGAGAGAGAGAGAGAGAGATAGCAAAAAGTTTGACCTGGCCAAAGTAACATGATTATACATGTACGACGTGGACCGGTGGACGATGGCTACAACGACGTCAACTCGATAAAAGAGAAGTCCAGAATTTTGCATGGCTCACTTAATTTAAATGGTTAACTTCATTAAACTCGTGGCGAACGAGCGCTTGTTCGTTTGGATTTTTCGGAGCGTTGTGTTGCGTGTCCATTACAGCGTAAAAAAATCAGAGAACGTTAGCAGTCCAAAATTACGCTGGCATACGGATGGCAGCGTTGCAGAATATTTTAGTTTTAATCACATACTAATAAGTAAAAAATGTCACAGGGATTCGACCTGCTTATTTGAAAGTAATTCACCAGTAAATTCCAATTTTATTTCGAACTCGGCGTAAGAAAGTCATTTTATGCAAAATTAAAATTGTAAATGCTACGGGAAAGAAATTATTTGCACGAATGGTTATTCACAGTGGATCGCGTGAAGTTATTATTAAAAAAGTTTCCCGAACCGATCGTATTCTTAATTTCTCTTTAAATCCGATGGGAGATCCTTATATATATGTTCAACTTTTATTTGAACATTGAATAATTAACTGGCCAAAGGAAAATACATATTTAGCATTGAATTCCAATTTCAATCACATTGTTAGCTATGCGTTCATTCATAGAATAATAAGAAAAAAATAAAAATTAATATCTTATCGAACCTTTTCTAGATATTAAGAAACATGTTGTCTTTTTCACCCATTTTTATTGTACAATGGAATCTAATACGAAAGCAGTTTGATCAATGTATCTTCTAACTATCTAAATATGAAGAGAACAGTTATCGCTCTTTGATCTGTTGTTCCCTAATTTATTTTAGAATATTTTTACTACAACTATAGATACAAAATTTAAGTCGTCACCCAATATCTAATACTTATCCTTCCTGTAAGCCATGTTAAATGTACATCTACCTATAAATATCAAAAGTTTAAGAATTTTGTATTGTTTGATGAGTGTAAAGTTGAAACTAAGCAGAACTTGCTATTTGCGAATGAACACAATAACTACCAATCCTACTGTTTTAAATCGACATATTACTTATTTCACTAATGGCACGGCGTCTCTAGGCCTAGTGCTTAAAAGATACCGCTCTAATCTTGAATTTCATATGATCCTTTCATTTGCCTTTATAAAGAAATTTTTGTAACAGTACTTGCTTTTTTTAAAGTTCGCAAACAAATATGTATACTAAAAAACTTAATTTTAATAATTAACATTCATTTTCATTTAATGCCATCATAAAATAAAAAATCCTTCAGCGGCCTTAACGATATCTGAGGTAAATAACAGGAATACCACTTTACAATCAAGTGAAATAGTACTTCACGGAAAATTATTTCCTTCTTTCACGACTGTGGTCCGTTACTGCTTTCAGCTAAAGTCCATACATAAATAAGCAGCCAAGCCGACCGACAAAGCCCCAATGACGCATTTCGTCCAGGAAAGAGCTCCAGGCAGGCCGACCGAACGTTTTAAAATGGGAATTAATATTTTCGATTGTGAACCCCTTTAGTAGTCGCATCAATAACGTCAGCCTGGCAATAAAACGAATGACCAATTTTTTTTTAATTATCTGAAATGCAAACAAAAAACACAACGGCACACGTAACAACCATTCGCAGACATGGGAACAAAAATAATCGAATTCCGATGCGATTATCGCGATTTCATTATCATTGTACCCTACGCACATGCGAATTTGAATACAACAATAGCGTATGAGACCGAGGTCGGGGCACAAAAGCATGAATAAAATATATGCGGCCAATAATAGTCGTCGTCGTCGTCCTGCCCAGTGCCAATATTATACACATGTGTTGGTGGCCCGTGTATTAGTCGAAAAATCAAACACTCAAAAAAGTGTCCATGTTTGCGCTTTATACGTTATTAGTACATATTTATTGCAACTTTCGAAGACATTTACCGCTTTACTATATAATTATTTGAAAACGAGCTCTATTAAATTACAAATATTACTTACGTCGACTGTTTACCATTCACTGATAAGAATTTTTACATCGGTCTTACAGTCTT
>JAYJLV010062429.1:0-15177 GCA_036873485.1 Torymus texanus
CTAATTTTTGAAAATTTTTAATACAGCAATAGGAAATTAACATTGCAGCCTAATTTTTCATTTGAAGCAAAACCACTTAAATTCTTCGTCAGCTAGAATACAAACCTAAGGTGATCCAGATTTTACCACATCTACAACTTGAAATTATAACGACTTATCATTTGTCCACAATTCTACGTATCAATTTGTCAGTATTTTGTGAAAAGTAACTATATTCCTAAGAAAGTTAATAATTTTAGAAAAATACGATCGAAATAAGATATGTTTAAATGATGAAATTTTTAGAAATAATACATAAATATTGCGATTAGTATTAAAATAACTCAGTTTGGTCTGATAACAATCAAACAATAATAAAATTTGATTGAACACTACAGGGCTCAATTAACTTATGATTAATTTAATAACTTAGTATTCTACCAATGAATAAGCAAATATAGAACTAATCCAAAAGGAAAAGAAATAGAACCATTCCTAAACCCTTCCACATATGATAAAAATAATAATATTAATTTGACTGATTTTATGCAAAAACCAACTGTATTTGCCTCCAAAAAAAAAAGAAAAACAATTGTACGCACTCATAAAAATTCTATTTTTTGTAAGAGTTGCAGAACAAACAATTATTTAGGTAGCTGTGTACACATTGCTAAGATTAAAAAGAATATATGTGTTGGAAATGATCAGTTCAGTCATATACTAAAATGATCATCCTATAAGATACACTATTCTGCACTGTATTGAGTACGTAAAACGTTTTTTCTACTCTACAAGATTGCGTATTCATTAAAGCAAATATGTGAATGCTACCTATGCCAGACACAGTTTAAGTTCTAAAATAAACTTTCGAAATGGCTGAAAGTTTTCAAAGAAAGTTAAAATACAACGATGCATAAAAGCCATAAGAAGTCAAAACTTATCAAAATTATGCCAACACTTCCTTTTTACAAAAAAAAATCTACACCATATAATTGTATTTTTCTTTTGGAAATAATTACTATTTTTGTTAGTATACGATTGTTAAAATAATTTTGTAATGATACAATCAAAAGCTCTTTAATATTATTCTATTTAAGCAAAGGAAAAAAAAAATTAATCTTTTTCCACATATCTCAGCAGGGAGGGAAGTGAATGATCACTTGAATCATTCTCTACATATATATCTCTCTTCACCTTTTATCTGCTGAAAAAATTATTTAATATACACATTATTTCTAACCATAGTTAATCTATGACTCTATATTTTTTTTGTAAAGAAAAAGAACAAAAAGAAAAATAAGAAAAACAAAAAGAAAAAAAAGAATTATTACGCATTACCGTACTATAACCCAAGTGCATTAATTATAATATTTCAAGTTATATTTGTATACCCAAAATTTTGAATTTATCTATAATTTAGTTAAGAATTCATTGTAAAAGCATTTCCTTACCATATTCGTACGATATCACAAACAGAATCCAAACATTACGATTATTACAAATTTTTATATTATACAAGTTATTATTGTGTTTAAGCGTTAATTTAAGATTTAATTATTGTAATATCCATAATTCTGGAAAAATGAGTTTTGACCGCTAAAAAGAAAGGAATCTCTCTACATAGGTCCAGACGATTATTATTTACATATATTATTTATTTTGCGATTTTATTGCGATACAAACATGTTAATTTTTTCCGATGTACATTATAACGTATACGCGCATTTCAA
The DNA here is from genome assembly GCA_036873485.1 of Torymus texanus. Taxonomy (NCBI): domain Eukaryota; kingdom Metazoa; phylum Arthropoda; class Insecta; order Hymenoptera; family Torymidae; genus Torymus; species Torymus texanus. Next base: position 1,710 of record JAYJLV010062429.1, read on the forward strand.
TAAATTTTGCACTTTTAACTTCACACCCACACGACGAACCAGATCATTGAGTTCGAAAATAATACGTGCGCAGAAATCTTTTATTCCACGCTCAAATACTCAATAAAACTATTCAACTTTTCGAGTGTTTGAATTAAAATAGATTTTAAGCATAATTATAAGTATAATCAGAAAATCTTGTAACAGAAAATTACTAATGATTTAACTACTCTTTTACTTGTTGAACCTCTACGATATTCAACAGTCTAAGGGGGGAGGTGTTACGTCAGGGACGTATCTCTAAAATTAAATTAGCATGCATATTTCTCATCAGTAATTTTTTCACGCACAAACAATGTAAACGCGAATTTTGACAACGTTGCATTCCAATGCAAGCGGGATCACACCGAAACGAGCCATCGAAATTACGAAAGTATACGAACGTTAAAATTTTTGTTAGGATCAGCATTCCGCAATACTAGTGCCAAATGGTATACGACTGACGAAAAATATATTACTAAATAAGATGATCTCGATTTATTCCTGATCATCTTTATCGTAATTATTTTGTATTATAAAAGAAGCGATGTGTGTCATGCGCGTCAGTAATCGTGAACAGATCGCGAGATCCGTACATCTCCGGCCGGCATTAGGAGCGAATACTGTACAGGCCAATTCGGACCTATATCAAATTACGAAAAAAATTCTCACACTATATTAATAATTTATTTGTAGCAATTGATTCGCGAAATCAACGCTTATATTATTGGAAGTTAATAGAAAAGATCGATTAAGATACCTGTAAAGTTAATCGGGATTATATATCATTTTATTGTAATTTTTATAACTAAATAAACAGTGCAATTGATTAACCAGCAAGCTATTCATTTCGAGAACCTACGTCAACAGTAAAAAGGTAATATAATCAGAAATATAATTAACTATCAAATATAAGAGTAAATTCCCCAAATTCAAGACATAACATAATTATTAGTGTTACTATAAATCAATTTGTACCAATGCCTGTACGGGAATCGTTCTCTTACAGAGATTTTATAAGTATCTGTCCGGGAACACTTAACTGCTTGTGAGCTGTGATTGGGTAGGCGTGGATTCTGCTAATTCTGACTTGGAGGGTGCCTTAGAAAATTTAAATAGAAATCTGAATTTTGCCATAGATAATTTAGCTCCTTTAAAAACAGTCAATGCATATAAAAAGTATGCACCTTGGTTTGACCCTGAGTTGAGGCGGCTCGTTGATAAACGTAATGCGACCCATAAACGCTACAAGCGTACTGGGCGCGCGGCATTGCTCGCTGAGTTTCTTCGACTTAGCAATGAGGTTGATGTGCGCATCTCTCAAGAGCGAAATTCATTCCTACACAAACAACTAACGGATGCTCTTGATGCTAACAAAAATATCTGGGAGGAAATTCGTAACCGCGGCATCTTGCCCAAGCGCAAAGTGGAAGATCTTCATGGTTTTACGCCGACGCAGCTTAACACACACTTTGCTGGTATCTGCCTGTCCTCCGTAGAAAATATCGAGGATACCATGCAATTCTTAGAGCCTACTAGCGATGACGATTTTACATTTCACCGTGTACACCTAAGCGAGGTGATATTAGCGATCTCGCATTTTTCCTCGCAGGCAAGAGGGCGGATGGAGTACCGCAGAGTGTGATCGTGAAGGCGTGATAGTTGCCAGTGATTGGCAACTTTTGGCGGATCTTCGACCGTCGTCGAGGTCGTTGGCGGAGTCTGGGGCCTCGGAGCTGGAAGTGCTTGGGGCACAATCGGCGCAGGAGGAGGCACGGGCGACAGCCGCAGGGAGCTGATCTCTTGGAGGAGCGAGGGACTCGCAGTTCGAAGTTCCTGAGACATGGTTGACGTCGGAGGCACTGGCGGTAGCCGACGGGAGCCGATCTCCCGGAGGAGCGGGGGACTCGCTGCTCTCTCGGGGCTCTCCGTTGATGCATCGTCGCTGTCTAAGCCCGTCGACAATACTATCGGTCTCCAGCGTCGTGTGTAGATGGCCTTCAGCAAGGGACTCGGCGCTCGGTCGGGTGTCGCCGTCTCCTCCTGCTGGCAGATCAGAAGGCAGCTCGGATTCAGCATGTTCCTGCGGAAAGGATCTATTATAAGGTTTGAGGTCAGCAACGCTAGCTTTAGCAACTATCTTTCCCGAGGCATTAGCGAGCATATAAACAGTCGGGGAAAGTATTTTTGCGATTCAATAATTATATATCTGCGTATTTTCGCGCTAATCCGGCACTTACTCCTTGCGCGGCAGACGATAAAACGTGCTGCTACTTCCAGACTCGATCACCTAAATTAAAGATGCGCTCGCGTCGATTTTTATTAAAATAACCCGCCTGACGGTGTGATGCTTCCTCAATATTTCTCGAAACGGAATCGCGGAGGGCAGATAACTTTTTCATCCATTCTTCCCGTTCGGTAGTAGAATTCCGCACATTTTTTACATCGCTATCACGACTTACGGAATTTTCTGGCATACGGGGCTCTCGGCCGAAATTGAGGTAAGCGGGAGAAACTTTGGTAGAGGAATGTACTGCTGAATTTATTGCCAGACGAAATTTAGGCAGATTAACATCCCGCTCTTGATGATTTTCTTCGACAAAGGAGGAGATCATAGTTTTTACTACCCTATTCACCCTCTCGACAGGGTTTTCTTAGGGGTAATAGGCAGGAGTGATTGAATGTTATATCCCGTATTCGCGTAATTTTTCAGTAATGGCTTTATTGACGAACTCGGTCCCGTTATCGGTATGAAAAACTAGGGGTGCACCGTAGCAAAAGATTATGCACTCCTCTAGCGCCGTTATGATCGACTGGGCGTTCGCACGCCTTAAACGTACCATCTCTACCCAGCGAGTATACAAATCTTCGAAAACTAGCAGATATGAAAATCTATTTCTCGAAGTAGGCAGAGGACCATCTATATCGGCGGCAACTACCAGCCGAGGCTGTTCTATCACCCGTTGACCCATTAACCCTGTAGGACCGAATTGTTAGACCTTACTGGCTTGACAGGTTAAACAATTTCTTACATACCTAGCAGTATCTTCATAATACCCCGGCCAATAGAAGTTCTCAGCGATTCGACGGAAAGTCTTGGCAACACCTAAGTCGCCTGCCGAAGGCATGGCGTGAGCACTCTCCAATGCTCCTTCATAGATCTCCCATCGTATCCTCGATCAAAGGTTCGGCTCGGTGACGGAATAACTTACCGTCAACTATCCGCGAATCGGGGGATTTACTCGGCTCTTTGTTAACTTAGGCTAATTTACGCTCATACCAAGAGTCGTGGAGTTCAGCAAAAGCGGCTACTTCCCCCAAATTGTCTGAGAACATGCGAGATAAGGCATCGGGAACTTAGTGCAAGGCACCTTTGCGATGGATAATTTCCATACCATATTGAGCTAAACGCATTGACCATCGAGCTAATCTGCCGGTGGGATCGCGAAGATTTTTCAACCACCGGAGGAAGCTGTGATCTTTTATCACCGTGAAGTGTGTCCCTTCTAAATATTTTCGGTATTTCTCCACGGACCAAATAACAGCCAGGCATTCAAGTTCAGTAGCCGAATAATTACGTTCAGCCTTTGATAAGGAACAGAGCCATAGGCAACGATTTTCTCTTCCCCGTCGTGTTCCTGCGTTAACAGCGCGCCTAGTCCTGTAGTACAGGCATCAGTTTGTAACGAAAAAGGTAGTTCGAAACGCGGGTGAGCTAAAATGGGAGCCGTGATTAAAGCTGTTTTCAATTTTTGAAAGGCACGATTCTGATCCTCTCCCCAATCGAAACGGACGTTTTTACGCATCAATCGAGTGAAAGGTTCTACCATTTCTGAAAAATTTGGTATGAAGCGTTTATACCAGATCGCTGTTCCGTGCAATCGTATTAATGCCTTTAGATCTTTGGGAACAGGGTTGTCGAGGATGGCCCGGATTTTCTCTGGATCGGGCTTCAAACCTTCTGTATCTACCAGATATCCTAAATAGCGGACGCACCTGCGGCAAAATTCGCACTTATCCCTATTGACTACTAGGTCAGCTTCAGAATCTTCTTGAATTACTAATTCGAGGAATTCCAAATGTTGCTCCAAAGTCTCGGTTATTATTATTAAATCATCGAGGTAAGCAAAAACATTCGGTTCCATCTCGGGGCCAATTAATTTGTCAACCAACCGCTGAAAAGTAGCGGGGGCATTAGAGAGACCGAACGGCATCACATTCCACTCAAAAAGACCTCTAACAGGCACCGTGAAAGCAGTAATGTCTTTACTATCGGCAGCCATGGGGATGTGGTGATACGCACTTTTTAAGTCAATAGTAGAAATATATTTAGCGGCCCGGAGTTTCTCTAATATAGCGTCTATATAAGGTAGTGGGTAAGCGTCCCTTTTTGTGATAGCATTAACTTTACGAAAATCGATAACCATACGACGTCTCCGGCCGGAAGAAACCATGACTACTTGACTCGACCAGGGACTCTGAGAGGGTTCGATTCGGCCTGTTTCTACGAGTTCGTCAACCTCTTTGTACATCTCTTGCCGCACCGGTACAGAGACCAAATAATATCTCTGTTTAATTGGCGGATGACCGTAAACATCTATTTTATGTTCCGCGAGATTGGTTAAACCCGGGCGGTCGGACAGGGGACGTAAAACTCGAGTTACTAAATCTTCCACGGTCTATCTCTGTTCGTCTGAAACATCGGCGATGGCCGCACATGAGGCAGGTACAGACGAAGACTTCGTAAATTTTCCACTCTCACCGGACGGCAACGACCAAGATGCAGTATCGAAGAAAATTTCGAACTAAAATCTCTAAGAAAATCCATCCCACAAATACAATCATAGGCCAAACAAGACATCAAACGGGCATCTACAGAGCGAACATTTGATCCGATACGAATATCCAAAGGGACTTTACCGCGAATCGTTGCCTAAGAGCCATCAGCTAGCCTAGCGACCGAAGGGGTTAGATTCTACTCATCTACTGACTGGAAGAAATAGTTTTCTCGCCCATATAGGTATGCATCAAACCAATATCCACTAATGCCGAGTAAGACGCGGTACCTATGGTACCGTGGCCCCACGTTGGGCGCCACTTATAACGGGGTGAGTTCCGTCTTGGTGGGATTCCGTCAGAATCACCCGATTATAGTATGGGGTTTGGAAAGGAAATAAATAACTATAAAAAGGCAGATAAAATACTCGGCAAATAGATAGTCGGCAGTGATAATTATTAGATACAGAAATCGCAAGGCTAAAGGCATATGTGATTTCGAGGGCGCCAGGAACTGTTAAAATTTATTAAATAAATTTAAGTTTAGTGAGCAGTGCCCCTCACTATATGAATTTACCAATTTTAACTAGTTAGCTTACAAATTATTACAAATTTTGCTCGGCAGCTCTGCGGTGGGGGAGCGAGTTCAGCCAGCAGGAGTTTTAATTTTCTCGCGTTAGAACAAACACTAAGACAAAACAATCCACACTTACACCGTTTTCATATGACAGGCATTAATCAAAATAATATATATTGCGTATATGAAACTTCTTAAACTAAATAGGTTTAATATACAAATTTTATAATATATAATTAGGCCCCAGGTGCGGGCCATGGTAGTACAGTACTCAGCGTATTCGAGAAGTTTACCAATTGGAATAAACTTTATAGGATCGTAACCTAAAGTTATCGTTAATGTATTACAATTACAATTTTTGTTCTACGTAGTTCTACTTCATCTTTATTTATGAAATAATTATTCGCGAGTCACTCGTATACAATTTACATTCCAAATTAATCAATCTAGACGCCTGACAATATGTAAGCGAATGTATAGGACATCTACTTTAAGATAACACACAGGGATGAAGGCATCCGGGCGCAAAAACTACTAGCCTTGTTCAGGCACAAATATCGTTAGTGGCAATACTTTATAAATTGCGCAAGCCTTACCGCTACCATGTTTTACCTGGACATCCCCCAGAGGCAAGAAACGTCGTTGAACGGATCCCGGCAGCTAATTAATTTGGCTTAATGTTTTAATATATTACTATTTAAGTCTCTAATTTATTTTCCTAACAACAAGTTAGAGGCACTCGCGGGATCTTCTTCCTATTCGGTAAAATCTAAGCACGCGACGCGGATGACGGTACTGCAGGGTTGAAACTTCCACGTCCTTCCGCGACGGTGGCCAGGAGAAGAATCCTCGAGCTCAGCGTCGTCTCGCTTGCCGATGCCTCGCTCGTCGTTGACGTAATTGTCGCTGATTGGACGAGGTGGATCACTTCAGCCGAAAGAACACATCGAAGACCGTATTTGTTGTCTTGCTATCTCTCTCTTCCATAACGATTCTTTTGGTTCCTGTCGAAATGGAATTTTCCATAATATTTCAAGACAGCGAAATATATTTAAGAATTCTAAGGAAAGGCTCGACTAGGTATTTTATGCAATTCCAGATGTAAGAGCATCTTTAAGGTATGCTTAATTAATACCAGAAAGGAGAGAAAGTAAATAAACGCGAAGTTACGTAAATAAATTAACTCGCTAAGGCAACTCATAAAACAATGCGTAGTTTCGGCAAATGTTCCCAGTTTGAGGCGATGATCTTCAGCTGATGTTGGGGGCTGTGTCATAGCGAGAACGAGGCGGCCAATGATGAGACGATGGACGACGAGGGCCGGCGATAAGGTATCCAGCTGAAAAGTACTACGTCGTCGCACTGTTTGCTCGTCACGCCCATGTTTCTCGCATGAAAAGGCAATAACCAAAAAAAAAATAAGTAAAATAAAAAGGAAAACGAGTGACCCTGAACGCTTAGGTGAAGGATTCTTCTCGTGGCTGCCAAATAACGGGGATTTCATATCACAAATCCGCTCTCCATAGCGCGAAGTGTAACGTGCAAAATTCCGCCACGTTACAGTGTATACCTATTCAAGTTGTAAATAAGCAGCGACTTTGGGAATTTTATTAAATATTTTGGAATTACGCAATATATGAATCGGTTTTATTAAAAATCTACTCGTGTTCGTTGCCGCGCAGTGCTACTATGTGAGAGGGGGGGAGCATTTGATGATAAAGTAAATCTTCTTATAAATATCTTCGATATACGTGACATCGTGATCAACTTTCACGAAAATCTAGTCATGTTCGTGCATGCGGAGAGTCGTGATGTAAATCAAAGTCTTACACCTTCTAAATATTTTCAAAATATCAAATATCAATCTTATCTCGTGTCATTCTAACAGACAACCATAGAGTATAATATTGTGACGGCCATAGAACGGAATATCGGTACTCGTGAACAGAGGCATGCTCTATCGTATCTCAATCGTACTTAAACTTTTCATCATATGTTCAAATTTATAATTTATTGAAGAGCAGTGTTTAGCTCAGGCGGCAAGGTACTTCCTTCCCAAAACAAACATCGCTTAGGGCTCACGTTTGATTACCCGCTAGCGCAATCTTTTTGAAGGCATTTTCTCAAAAATGTTTTTCGGATATTTTCGGTGGCGGAGGACGAACTTGAAGCCCGGGGTACAATGCGTTGAGTGCTGAGCGCATGAGTACCGATAGGTCGATTCCACTGCGGGTTTCGCTCGAGAGATTCGCTCAACTTATAGGTAGTGGTCTAGCAGTGGTTTGATTGGTAAGACTGGAATTAATTACCTTTGAAGCCGGGTTTGAGTCCTAGATCTGTACCGATTGATAACAAGCAATACTGTTTGTGCTTTGTTTATCAACACACCACAGACCTCCGTCGTCGATTAGCACCGCAAGGGGGCGTAACATAAAAAATAATCTATTGAAAACTTTACTGTTAGATTTGTTGAAGTTATAGGAATCTCCAGACAAAATTTCAAATCATCTTGATAATTTTTAGTCCTGCAATTTAAGTAAAATAGATTGAAAAACATTTCATATTATTTTGAGATAATATTAAACGAGAAACTTTTAAATACATATAATAAAATCTTTCGATTAGTAGATTCGATAAAACGTTTTGGTGCATCTGGGATACGGTAGAACGTATCTTAAGCACGTCCGGTGATGCGTTAGAGTAACCAATGATGGCACGATGAGAAACTCTCCGGAGAGCATAAGGGCTACACAGTTTACGCTACTATGCGAGCGCCCGTTTTTCTCACACTCCTGTTCGAAGATCCGAAAAACATAAGACGATTTTTAATATTTTTAATGTAAGCCGACATTGAAGGTAGGTTTAACGACAATGCGTGTTCTCATTACTCGAATATGAGAGTAATGGTCGATTTGGATAATTCATTAATTGCCACTTTTAAATGCCCTTAAAATATTTCATATCGAGCTGGTCTTCGTGAATATCATATAACTATCGTTTAATGTCAGAATAAGGTGTGACTTGTGTATAAAAAAACATTCCTCATTTAAATTATTCGTAAAATACGTAACCATTAGCTAGATATTACAGAATATTTATACGCTTTAACCTCTATATGATGAGGATCGGCCAAAAGTGCGTTACGCAGTCGTGAAATGGGAAGCAAATTGACTATTTGAAGCAGTCTGAAGCTTCAATAGCTGAGACGCACGAGGTCCAAGCACAAAGAGGCAGTTACGCTGTACCGCTGACTATTCCTTTTAATAATAAGCTTACATACTATTTTTTAGGTGGACTTCAAGTTCTCTGGTATGAGACTATTATGATGAATCGGCTCACTCACTGATTCATGTCAGCGTTAAACTCTTATACTCCAAAATCTACTTATCAAATTACAACAGGAATTATAATAAGGGCGATAAGTTTCGGGTGGATTTTTGCGTTGACAATTTTTTCAGGTGCTCCTGGCAGGGTTATAAATCAGTTCAGAAAATAAAATTCGGCGTTGCTCATAAACTTTAAAGATAGGACTTTATGATCCTTCGTTTTACTTTCGGTCCTTTTAGACAGTGCACCATCTTTGGACACCCACAGGATCAAAATTTTTCAACCACTTCTGGCAGCATTATAAATTGATTCTAAAAATAAAATTGTTAGAATCAATTAATAAACTTTAAGGATAGGGATTTTTGATCCCTCGTTTTCATGCATCTTCAGTCAGGGCACCAAGTTTGCATCCCATGAGTGTAACTCGGAAATTACAGATAAATTATCAATAGATGGAATACGGTCTACGTAATCAGTAGAAAAAACAGAGTTAAATTGGTTGGAAAACAATTTTACCATGTTGGTATTGTTATCTGCTGTTTGACTATTTATTTAAAAAAATAGTACTTGGTAATTCGTTCGCACCGCGAAGTTTGTTGACATAAGACCAAAAATAACGTATATTTTTCTTCGCATTTGATTCAACTGAGGTAAAATATTTTCTATAAGCTAAGCGCGATCCACGAATGCAGATCGCACACAATCTTTTAAATTCGGTATAATTAGACAAAAGGTTACTAGACTTAAATGTATAGTGCGCTCGCTTTTTATCAACAATAACGTCTATAAGGTTCCTATCGTACCAGGATGGGTATTTACTGACAAAATCAACCGAAAAAGGAACGTATTCGTTAATTAAGTTATTCAAAACACGATAAAATATTCACATTGTCATTGAATTCATCCGAATTCAGAAGATTTGCTAAGTCCATATCTGCTAGTACGCAATTTATTGCTGAGTAGTTTGCCTTAAAGAAATTCTTGTTGCGCTTACGCACTGGAATTGCATGTTGAAGTCTTGACGCGCATAAAATATCAAACAGACCGGGTGGTGACGTGTATCCGTTTTTAAAAAGTAATCCTCTTCTTGCAATGCCACAACGACGTCTGAGGATGCGAATAATAAATGTAGACTATAACCCATAGAGGCATGAGGACAAATTTTCATGAAAATTTCTGTCTCTTCTGTATATGTTGGGTGACGTGAAATTTTCATACTGCCATATATTTAGTAAGATTAGAATTATTTAGTTTATATTATACAGTATTTGCAATGGAATTTTAGGCGTTAATTTTATTTCAAATTTCGTGAGTGTATTTTTCGCGGTCGATAGAACCCGATTATTTAAGTAAATCTAAATTAAAAAATATAATTGATCATAAATCAGAAACGAGAACTAGACAAGTGTGTGCTACCATCAAATGCTCTCAGAGAAAAATAAAATTTTGTATTAATTGTAAAAGATATTGTTGCAAAGAATGTTTTACAAAAATAAATCAGTGATTATTATTTAAAAGTTTTTAAATTATAAGCAATAGATTGATTGAAAAAATTAAAAAAGATAAAAAAAGTTTAAAAAATTATAAAAAAATTATAAAAACAAAAGAACGTACAAAAATGACTTTTTTTATCGTTGACCTCCTCGTTGGTAAAAGTCGGAAAACGTGCGACAATTTTAGAATTGACTAATTTGAAATAAAAACCTACAACTCACGGTGAACAAACGATAACAATGAAACGAGATAATGACCTTTGCGATTTTTTACACAAAAAGTATTGACTTGACAACAAAATTTGACTGAACAAAAATATTGAGAATTATTCAAAGAACGTGTTAGAATTTTTTCAGAATTTTTTAAGGATTTTTAAAATTTTTGAAAAATGGCCAGATCTAAAAGCAAAATTTGCCGAAAAATTCTGAAAAAATTCATACGAATTCGTAGAATAATTCTAAATACTATTTATTCCACAAAATTTTTCTTAAGTTGATCGTTCACGAGTTAAAAAAACGCAAAGCCTTTTATTATATTCATGTGTAAAACGGCCATTTTGGGTGGCCACCATCTTGAATTTCAATATTCCATCCATGAAATCTCAAAGTTTAGGCGATTATTCCATCGCTTTTATAGGCTACGGACATTGATAGAACTTCTTTGGATGCAAAAATATGAATTAAAAATTTTTTAAAAACATCTCGGGCACTTTTTAGAAAATGCCTATTCCTACGTAAAAAATGCTCAGCTTTTGATCTAGAGGGACAAAATATTAAAAATATACTTTTGGAGATATAACAAGTTTTATACTTTTTGAAGGGGAAAATGAAAATTATCGGGAAAACTGCCTACACCATTGGAAAGCTGAGGAAAAAATACGTTGGATAGGCTTATCAGTAAATTTTTTAAGTGCGTTTTAGTATCGTAAACACGAGTTAGAAATAGCATGATTTGACGCTTACGTGCCGCATGAACATGAAACCGGCATTTAACATGAAACGCCTCATATTTTTTAAATCTATGAAAAAAGCAAATAAAAGCTCGGTTTCTCTAGTTTTATTTGCAATTGTGGAACTTATATTTAAGACTTTCTAAAATTAAAGTATTACGGTTCCAAAAACTTATTCCAAGACTTTTTAAAAATAAAACTAATAAAAATATCCAAAACTTGAGTTTCTTTACGTTTTGAGGTCTAATATTACAGATTCCTTCATGTTACTACATCGAAAAATATATCTTAAAATTTTAGCCGAATCCATGGTCCGGAAGTATGAGCCTTTCCTAATGAGTTACTTCTAAGCCTGCAAGCGCATGCACAAACGCCTGTCCACAGACTGCATATACTCAGATTTATGCAGATGCGCGCGCACCTTAAACTAAGCAGACGCAACCGTAAACCAACTAATATGATATCATAACAAACTTATACATTTTGACTCTAACAGATTTTAGTATTGGATTGCAGGAACGTATAGAATTTGCACACTGCAATTATAGAAGGCTCATAATTATGGGAGTTTGAACTTGCACCGACAACGCAACAAACGCGCGCGAGTGTGTGTGTGCAGTGCACGCGTGCCCGCGAGGGAGAGAATGGCGAGAAACGGCGGAGAGCCATCGCCGATCGAGCCAATCTCCGGTAGCTGCGAGCAGGAGAGAGAGAGAGAGAGAGAGAAAGAGAAGTAGCGAGCCACGCGATAACAACGAAGGAGAGAGAGGGAGAAAACATCGAGAGAGAGAGAGAGACACACAGGCGGTGCGTACGGCAGGCAGCAACGCCCAGCTAGTCCTAATATCCTGCGGCGTCGATCACGCGAGGTAAGTCCTAGCCAGGCGAGCGCGTGCTCTCCCCGCGGACGACGTATTTGCATGTACGTGTGTGTGGTCGAGTACATATATGTATATATATATATTTAAATAAGTACTCTATGATCTGTATTCTTATTAATGACTACCGTTGTACTCGGGTCGTAACAGTAGAAAAATAACGGAATCGACAGTATACCCGCACTCTAAACACTACCTACCCTTCAGAAAGTTTCAAGTCACTCCAGAATTTTCAGTAAACCAAACTCATATAATTGCTAGAAATTTTTTAAAATTAAATATTTTATTGAATATAAATTCCAAGTATTGTTATGGATGAATATAACAAAATGAAGAAAAAGTATGCATATGAAGATGGACACCAAATAAATAGAAGTACTCAGAGAAGAATAAATTTGTTATCTAAGGAATTGGTAGAGGTTTGTAGTACAAAAATTGAAATACAAGTACAAAAAAACAGCCTGTAGTACAAAAATTGAAATACAAGTACAAAAAAACAGCCTGTCATGCTCGATAGTGTGGCCAGGTGCGAGAGAGACAGCTGTACTCTTCGATATACTGTTGCGTGCGAGCGAGAAAGATAGCATGTACTCTTCCCCATATACAAGCGGTCATGTATATAGATATACCTTATACACGGAGCGTGAGTGCAGCGCTACGGGACTTCGCTGATTGTACATTCTCCCTAAGGGTCTGTCCACATGCTACCACCGCCACCGTATGAATGCTAGAGATATATATCTATATATATTACATATATAGGTATACATCGCTGGTTTTCATCGGTGGCGGTGGTAGCACGTGGACAGACCCTAATATTGCCTGTCTCGATTCTCGAACTGACCACGCTTTTTGAGCACGGCAAGCTGCCCTGGGTCCGTATCATGAATTCGAGAAACATACGTTTTCTCACGCCCGTGAGTCTCGACTGTGTCGCGAGGATTCAGCGGATTGGGGTTAGTAGCATTAACTCGTTATGCGTGTGGTAGGTAAATTTAGGTGCTTTGGGATTATAGTATTTACGAGTTTCAATTGTCACTCGATATGCGTGGGGTAGATAGAGTTAGCGGCTTAGGGATTATAATATTTACGAGTTTTATTGACCACTTAATATGCGTGGGGTAGGTAGAGTTAGCGGCTTGGTGTTGATAGCATTTACCTGTTTTTTGTCACTCGTAAGCGTGGGGTATGTGGGTCGGTGCGCTTGGATTTTTTATTTAATGTTTTTAATCGTAACTTTTTAAGCTTGAAGTAGATTGAATGGATTTAAATTATAACTCGTTATGCGTGGGGTAGGAAGGTTTATTGGTTTCGGGTTTGGAATTTAGCTACTTATTGGTTACTGGACATGCGTGGGGTAGACAGATTTAGCGGCATGGGGTTGATAGCATTTACGTGTTTTATTTATCACTCGATATGCGTGGGGTATGTGTTTGAGCGCTTGGATTT
>JAYJLV010062440.1:0-17179 GCA_036873485.1 Torymus texanus
ATCTAGCGCGGTCGTCCCTCAGGCTTCTTCTACATTGGACAGATACTTGCCTTCGGAGCGCTCCCGCGCTCCTTGATTCATAAACTGAAAAACATACTACACGAATAAGCTGGTATACACAATATTTTAAACATTAAATATATTTTTCTGGTGGACTTAATTTTGGTATGTTTATCAAATTTCCATGAGTAGCGACAACTCGAACAGCTTGATAACTAAATTTTCTAGTTCTTGATGTTAAGAGATCTAGCAAAATCGCATGTTTCTTCACGAACGTTAGTAAGACTTAGCTATCAGAAATTACAATTTTGAGTTTACAGAAATGTTAAAAATTCCGAAGATTTATCCATGAACTATATGTTTCAGAACGTAAATATAGAAAAGTATCATTATTTAATATTCAGATCTTACCTTTCGTGGAAAGAAAGAAATTCATCATCTACTTATACATTCATCAATTAGTATTCATTAAATATAATTTATAATTACTTAAATTTATAGTAAAACATAGTTTTATTTGATCTTATTTTAATCAATTTTTATTTAGTTTATGGTTGAAATAAAATGATAAAAATTTCTTCACAACGCGAATGAGTAAACTTTTTTCAAACAAATATTTCATTAAATAAATATTAATTCAGATGGTCAATGTTGTTCAGATGATTTTATTTTCGTTAAATATTAATATTTAGAGATAAACATCGATTTACTGAAAGAAAAAGACAATATTTTCTGCTAATAACTTGTAAATTTCGCCAAATTGTGCCGACTAATTTATTACTAGTTGAAACTAGTAAGCACAGACATTCTTATTTTTCTGTTTTTATTTGCTTATGCATTGAGTATTGATACTAGTTAAAGGAAAACTTTTTTTCTTTGTTCAGAAAAAAAGACTAGTAATAATTTTATAAAAAATATTATAGCTTACAAGGAAATGATAATATTTTAATACCGAATGAAGCAAAAACTTTACTCGTAAGCATAAACATTGCAAATGTCTAAAAAATACGCACACATATTGGTAAAATATAATTTGAAATGTAATAACAAATATTTTGGAATATCAATAGATTCCATTGCAAATGTCTATTATAAAACTTTTGTTATAATTTTATAGTTCCGAGTTATTAATAATGTATTATTTAGAAATTAAACTAGAAAACAGTCATTAATAATCATGAAAATTATTTCCCAACTTTTGAATAATTGTTTTTTGCTATTTATTATGCAAAGTTCTATGAAGTATATGAATATTAACACGTAAATTATGTTCTATAAGAAAAAAACCGAATCACTTTCTTAAGAATGAAAATAAAATTCTTAATTGTTACAAACAGAAGTAATTTATTTAACGATACAACATCATCTATGTGAATAATTTATTTTAATGATTTTTTATAATAGAGAGATACGTGTTACATAGAGAGCAAGAGGCTATATTCACTCAATGAAATCATTGATCGCCTGTGTACATAATCAGTATGAAATCAAAGCACCTTTAAATCATGAAGTCATTCGAAATTTTGCGGTAATTAAGAAAGGTAAACAATCATAGCATTCGAAATATTCTTGGAATTACGGCTCGAATCACTATAGATGTAAACGTACCACGAGAAGTAACAGAAATCAAGCGCCAATCGATACATCAGCTCCGTGCCGTATAGGCGAGTACGCGAGTGCGTGGTTTTCGTTATTTCCATCGCTGAAGCCTTTTGTGGGTAAGACGGAAGGTTTGGTTGGAGTAGCGAAGTTGTATTTTGAGGTTTTCCACCCCTTTCATACGCTGATTTATCTACATATGTATAATCATATTGCTATATTTAATGTAAGTAAGACATAGCATAAAATTTTAATAATAAATTACTTAATAACCATCAAAATCATTAAGTAAATGTATAACTCTATAATAATGTGATAAAATATAATTATATAAGAAAATTAATAAATTTTTCGGAAAGTTATAAAATTTTATTCAGAAATATAATCAGTTATTAGGGACTTGCTTTTGATGCTGTATACTGATGAAATGCGGTATAAATTTTAATACTTTGATTAAATTAAAACTAAAATTGTAATTTTAAATCAATATGTTATATATAATGCATGTCAAAACTGTGTAATGCAAAAGCTAATAGGTTGATATTTTTGTAGGTTTTTACTGGTATAAATTGTGGAGACAAAAAAAAAAAATGGAAGATATAAGAACTAAAGAATATATTAGAAATGATATTTTAAGTAACAATACGTCTACCTTTTGGGAAATGTTGGAAGAACATAAAGGTGTTAATATTCCTATTTACATTAAAAACATATTTCAATTGAATCACTTAGATAATCCTATAGCTTTTAAAAGTATAACAGATGAAACTTTAAATGAGTTAGAACTTTTTTCACGAGAAAATATAAGAGATTTCTTGAATCCGGATGAAGATTTGAAGTTGTTTTTCGGCCCTTTTTATAAAACACCAGGTAATTTTTCTTTTTTGATCGGCGATAAATTTTTGATACGTGATTTAGTTAATTTTGTGCAAAACCAACCAGAAAATTTTTTCAAAAATGAATATTACGAACACAAAAACTTACAAATAGATCAACAAATTGTAAAAACTATAAGAATTGATACTAATAGGAAAAAATCTGCTATGAGTTTAGCATTATTAGATGTTAATGAAGAAACTAAACACTTGATTAAAATGGTTCATAAAATTGTTATCGATGTGATTCCTGATGTAAAAAGTATAACCGCTAAAAGATCTTTAACTGAAAAAGTAGAAGTAACTGTTTCTATTGCAGAAGTTTATGTAAATGAAAATTTACCTATTTCTTATACGTATAATGCTATTATTAAGTGTCCTTTATGCGTACATATTACAAAAATAAAAAAATGTGGCACAGTGGAAAACAAAGGTACAAGATGGGTTCTCTCGAACTTTAGAAGACATTTACTAACTCAACACTCCAATCAATGTTGTTCAAAAGGAAAACCTACTTTAGTGATACAAAAATTGAAGGAGTTTGCTTACAAAAACGACGAAATACCTTTAAATGAAAATAGAATAAACACTGAACAAATTTTAAACGGCTATTCGAGTGATGAAAACCATTTAAATAAAAAATTATCTGCACCATTGAATCCTGAAAATTTCACGAATGAACCTTTAACAGAATTATCAGAAAATTTATTACCTACACCTCAGCCATCATTTATTACCTGGCATTTGATTCGCTCTTCACTTGATATTCTTCAACAAGAAGATAAAGGGGAATGTTAAATCGGAATAATTACAAAATTAATTATTCCGATAATATTTTATTAAATGTATGCTTACTGTTGCAAAATCTTGTTAAAGCAGGTTATTGAATCAACAAAATGTTTCCAGTCGTAATGGTCAATTACCACGAATTATGGCTTTGTTCCTATACTTAACGAGTCACAAGGACAGTTTAATAAAAATAAAGTTCTTCGAGTTAAATTACAATATTATTCAGATAAAAATTGTGATGTTCAAGCTTACAAATGAAATTAAGATCTTCAAAATACACAATATATGATACCCTTTTTAAAAAAGATTATTTGAAAATGCGTTTGTAATTGTTAATAAGAAAAAGCGCGATAATAGATATGAATAAGCTTTAAAACTATTTTTAGTATACCCTGGGGTGAAGTATAGTATTTTTTCCCTGACTACAGGGAATAAACTGCCACACGTGCTCTTTTCTAGAAACTGTTACGCACATGCGCATTTCTCTACTTTATTCCTGATTAGCGCCGCCTGGGTGTTGCGGCATGAGTAAAGTGATATCATCAAAAATATCTGGGATTAAACGCAAATAACTTTCCGCCGAGTATGCGAAAAGTTGTATATTACACTAGAGAACAATGAGAGCTATTGACGTCCGCGAGTTGCTTCCTTCGCTTCGCAATAGCCTTCTTTATTACTTTATTACTTTATACCACAGAAAATAGAATCCTTTACGAAATTTGATGTGCGAATTGACTACTTCCTTCACTGAAAGCATAAGCAGCAATATTAATCCGAATAGTTTTATTAATGAAGAGCAATGTAGAGCCAAATAAGAGAAGACGCAACTCGTATTACATGTCACATTCAATACGATAACCAAACGAACAAAATTGTTGCGTTTGCATTACTACTTGATCCAAATCAATCCAATAGAGGACATATTATATATACAGCAATTTCGATATATAGTTGAGCAATCGGTAGTTGATAAAGAACCATCTTTTTGTTTATGCATGCATCGTAATACAGTTATCAATTTTATTTAATGTAATAGGCAGCTTAGAACTGAAGAAAATATGACTCACATAAAGTAAAGTTCGATCCAAATAGTAGTAATAATAGTAGTAATAATAGTAGTAATAATAGTAGTAATAGTAGTAATGTATAGTTGTGGATAACAAAGGGAATAATAATAAATCGATTGTAAGAAAGTGATTTATTTGCTATAGTTATTGAGTGAAAAATAATCAACTCTTAGCAGTGATAAGATTGCAATGTACCAAATATTACCAAATAATAAAATTAAATAATAATTAACTAAATAATAATTAAAAACACAATTATTTTATGAAAAAAGTGTACCGTAAGCCATTTAGGCGAATAGTTAGTGTCTTGTTACAGGTTGGATGTCAAAAAGCACTACTTAGCTCACGTACTTAGTTTAGGTGAAATAGTGGGCCTATACATAAAAGCCGAGAATATTCAGGAGATTTTGCTGAAGTCAATGGAACTATTGGAAATAACGGTGTGTTATACCATTGATATACACCAGATGAAAATAAAAATAATTTTAATCTAATATCAATATAAAAACATAGATATATAAAGAATTATTTATGAGCCTGAAATTAATGAAGATAGAATGTCTTTGTTTAAACCAGTACTAGAATATCCGTAGTACGTTAGTTATATTTGTGGTGTCGTGAGAACCAGGAAAGATATGGGATTGGTGGCCAAATCAATAATAGTGTAATTTTAAATTAATTTACCAATTTACACTCGCGCCACTATATATGGAAAACAAAGTTTAAAAATTACAATCTGCGTCAAACTTCATATAAAAAAAAGTTCGATTTTATGAACATAATTTTTACGAAGATGTGGGGATATTGCCTCACGCATTCCGTCATTCACGAATGTAAAGTTCCCCGAGAAGAGCTGCTAATGTAAAAATTGCGAGTAACTAATATATTGCCACGTGAAATGACATAACGCGCTTGATTTAAATGTTAGTTGTTTTGACAGTTTTCAATCAAAAAATTTTTTAGAAAATAAAACATTTACTTTAAATGCCTATGTTGTAACCGAATTAGCTTCTTTATAATATTGTATGGTCATGATAAAAAATCAATGAGTTAATAATTAGTGAAATATTGAACAAAAATTCTGTAGGAAATAGAAAATTATTGATAAAATGTAGGGGTTAAAGAAATATTAACATGAATTAATTATGAATATTTTCTATGTATATTTAAATAAAATTAATTTTTAACTGACAATCATAATTAGATAAAAGGCTTGATAGTTCATTCCAGTTCCGATTGATTTCTAAATTCCCAAAAAATATATCATAAAAAAATGTGTTATTTTGAATTTACTACCAGTCAAATAAGAAATCTATTTAATAATAGCTCGTTGCTACAGCAAATGGGTAGTTTATGAAAATAATGAAAACTCGAATCATTAAACTCATTTATAAAATCATAAGAAATCATTGAATGCCTGAAATTATTTGTATCCTTATATACTAATTGTAAGAGTAAATAGCTCCTCTGTAAGTAAGTTAATATTTGGCCTTATGAAGATTAGATGTCTCGTTCATGTTACGAATAATTTGTTGTTTTTAGTAGAGTATTAAAAATAAAAAGACATATAAAATCATAAGTGTTATATTAATTATTCTTTTCTTCTGTATTACCAACTGTTGTAGAACAAAGCGCAAAATATTTTATACATTAGTAACCTTTGTTTGGAAGAATTAAAGTATAGTGCAGTGATTCTACAATATTTGTGAAAAAAATCCGTTTGTTGAAGAGGCTTTGCATTAATCCATAAATCACATGTAAGACTCAACTGTATATAATAGTGTTTAAAACGAGATTATAAGAGAGAGAGAACAAGAGAAAAAAAAAAAGAGAGAAAGAAAGAAAGAGAGAGAGAGGGGGTAGTGGAATGCTGCATAGTGTTACAAGAGGAAACATTATTTTATTATTAGGTAACAATATTGGTGGTATTATTCGTTAAAGCATTTATTGTTTGAATAAAATTATAGTACATAAATACGTTTTTAAAATATTATTTATAATTTCCAAACTACTTTGTTCTAAAATAAACTATTACCATTAATAAAATTCAAAATTAATTCAAAACTCAACTACTGTTAAAAACATAGTAAAATAGGACATTGACGTTTTTATGAGCTAAAAAAAATATAATATTAAAATTTATACTTCGAAAATAATAATGTCAATGATATGAACTTACTATTCCAAAACTCTCCATTGAAAGAGGTGTTATTTTTCCAGCAGTTAGTTGGCATGGATTGAAGGATCGAATCATAATTACATCAATAAATTTTCTTGTATTGGCAGAAATTAAGTACCACGTACTAGAGTAACTGATTAAAATAAATAAGTGTTACTACTGATTCGAGCGAATTCTAATATAAAAATTTAACTTCTTTAAATGAAAGGTATTTTGCTATTAGAATATAATTTTAGTAGTTCGCTCATTAACATGTTATTTTACACAATTGAGAATTTTACTTGAAATTATTCTTAAATAACGAAACTTACGTAGATTGAAATACTTGCTCACTGTTATTAATGATTTGTTGACCAACCCAATTGAGATACAAAAGATGTAAGAGTATGCCAATCATAAACGCAACAACGCGTACTAATTTAAACAAGTTGTTCAGAATATAAAGTACCTAAAATTATATTATACACATATAAATATAATAACAGTTTGCAAGAAAATTATTCATAAAACATCTCAAAAATATTCGTTTCTAATGAATGAAAACTGTTTTCATAGGAAATATAATACAAACAAAAATTACTTACGTAGACAGCCGCAAGAGCTAAACTAAATACACAGAAACCTTGTACTATAAGGAAGCACGTGTTGAATGAGTCCTCTAATAACTCAAAGCATCTAGGAAGAAATAAAATATATTTGATTATGTGTTTGATGCATATCTATAGTTTCTTATATCTAACCTTATAGTTTCATTGTGCAAAGTAATGGCCCTTATTAAATCATGGCGCACTATGGAATCTTTCTTAAGTTGCATATTGGATTCATCTTTTTTTTGTATTTTTCCCATGTTTTCAATTCTGTGACTAAAATTTTATTTTATAAAAGCAAATTTTTATTGAAGTGGTTATAACCTAAATAAAGTAAAAAACATATTTTTTCCAATTTCTTTCCTAATTTTCAACGTACCATGTAATAGCAAACAGTCCACAAGTATGTTTAACTGTAAGTACATAAATGCCATCAACACTACTATAAAGGAAAAAACTTGAAAAGTATACAGCAGCAATGTGCCAACAACAACAATAATGGTAGTCACTTTGTTCAAAAATGACATAATTAGCATAAAATGGTAACAGTAACGAATGAGTTCCATTTTGAAGCGGAACCAATATATCCAGAAAAAATGGTAAAAATGGCATTAGTGTATATATTGTCCATGCAAATAACAGGTAAACTAAATAAATATATATATATATATATATTAATAATAGTAATAGATAAACTTGTTACAGAATAATATTTTTGTATATATTTTTTAAAGTTATTTAATAAATAAGCTTTTACATTACAAGGAAGCTGATGTCAAGAATTAAAAAAATAATATATTTTACTGTAGTTGCTATTGTTATAGCTCAAATGATTTTCTCAGAAAAATATTACTCAAATGATGACATTGATACTACATTTTCATATCTATAGCTGAAAGGAATAACGTCGTATTTTGACAGGAGCTTAAAGAGGGTCGTATCTCTGTGTCATTTATCTTGTACTGGCAGTTCTGTCAGTTTATTCACGTCATAATATGGACAGCATGTAACTATATCGTTTATTATATTTGAGGAGTCTGCAGAGCAGCCACTATAAAATTTTAATAAAAAAATGTCACGCCGAGACACGATATTCGTCAACTGCATATCGGGATATTGTTCCATTTAGCCATCAATATTCAATAACATCTTTTTAAATTTTTCAAAAAAAGATGTTACTTGATTATTGAATCTAAAATTTCCTAATGATCAAACATTTTTTGCTTTGTTTTCTTCATTTTGAAAATTAATTAATTAACTGTCTATCTCTAATAAAATTGATTCATAAAGTTAAAGAATATGAAATTTAACAAAATTTTTAACACCAACTTCTTATAGATATATGATTAGTGTGTACATGATGGCGTAGTGCACCTTATTACCTGTATATAAAAGCACTAATAACTTTCCTTCACCACTGTATCTTTCTAACAGTTCTCTTTCTTCTTTATCTACTAAGGTTTTCCAGTCTTTGGCTATTTGCATAAATAATAAATCTAACTATTTAAAAATAATGAAAAAATTAATGATTACTCGTAGTTCACATAAATTCTTTTGTAAATGGTATATTTATTAATACTTATAAATTACAATTAAATGAAATGGTATAATGAAAAGAAATATTATAATTAAGACAAATTTTACAGAGGAACTTATTACATACCCTTGACGCGCTAACATATGTCACTGTGTATTTCGATACACAAATCGTTGTAAACATTAATGAGACAGAATTT
The DNA here is from genome assembly GCA_036873485.1 of Torymus texanus. Lineage (NCBI taxonomy): Eukaryota > Metazoa > Arthropoda > Insecta > Hymenoptera > Torymidae > Torymus > Torymus texanus. The sequence goes on from JAYJLV010062440.1 coordinate 8,833, forward strand.
TCCATCATTATATTAAAATTTGTTCCCCATTGTTGAATTAACAGTACAGCCTGTAAAAATATTTCGATAACGTATATGATTATTAATTTGTAGTGAAATATATTACAGTATTTTATGCTATCACTAATAGTTGGATTTATAAAAGTATGAAAATGTAGTAAAAATTATAGCCATAATTATTTATAACTTTAGCTCTCCCCCTTTGTCTATCTCTTTCTGTCACTTTTGATATAGTCTTGTCTATAAATTCGATTCATGGCGAGAGACAGAAACACCCCTACTACCCTCAAAATTAATTTTCATTTTTGTGTTCTTAAAGATGATGAGATTTATGTTTCATGATCAACACATTTATTCGCATTGACAAATTTTACTGTCAGTCTCTATCAGTCTTAACTTGATCAGTACTGGTCAGTCATTTTGAAAAATTGATTCAGTTGTTGAAACTATAAGAGCATTGAGAATTTAAGATTAAATCGTTGCTACCACTCATCTGCACACATATTCAAGCCGTTTTTTTTGCTAGATTCACACGAAACGTTCACTTAATTATTCTCTATACACCAGTACACGCACTTTCTCAAAAAGGTATTGTCTAAATCATTAACAGTATTTTGATATAACCTTTTTATTTAAAATTTGTTTCATTGTAAATCTCGTTATACCTATATGTTCAGTTTCTGACTTGACATTGCACTATTTAAAATATATTTATTTGATCTTCAATTAGAATAAAAACAATAAGAGATGATACACTTTTATGCATTTTTATGAAATAAAATTTATTTAATGATTAACAGAGAACCAGGATTCACTAAGGGATCTTGATATCGAGATAACAGCATCTACCAAGAGACTAAAGTAGGCGATTAAGGGGATGTATATAATGTTGTTAAATTTGACTGATGGAATTACAAGAAAATGACAGTTACTTTACAGTTTTTTATAAGAATCAGCATGCTCACCTCGCATCTTATTTTCTTTTGTTTGTCTTAATTAAAAATTATTTAATTTCCCAGAAAGTTTAAAACATTCTTTGTTATTAGAGGGATCCCAAATGACTGCATTTATGTACTTTTCGATCGTCTATTTTTTTATTTATGATGGAAAGTTTTGGAGACTAGGAAATTTCATCCAATCAGCGTGGCCGAGCGTGGGTTCAACATCCCCTTAACGCTCAGTAAGTGCAGCAAGTTTCTTCATTGCTCCCGAGTGTAATATATACGATTTTTTTAATACCCGGCAGAAACTTATTTGTATTTAATTCCTGATTTTAGGGTTAAAAACTCCGCATAACCTCAATTCTAGAAACTGACACACCTTGTTTCACTACTTTTTTAGCGAATTGTGCCGTTGGTACTAGCCGGGAATAAAGCAAAGAAATGTATGCATGAAGCAGATTCTGGGAGAGAGCACATTTGGCGATTTACTGCCTAGGTATGTTAAAAAAAGGAATATACAAAGAATATAATTGTGATATATGTGTGACAAATTAATTCGTTCACAGATGGTTCAATCTGATTACTTATGGTTATTTCACAGCTTCGTATCAAATTAAAAAAAATAGACGTTTTTTACCTGGGGACAAGCTAACGATAAGTTTACTACGTAGAAAATTATGTGGCTGCTTAATCTCCTAAACTTGCTTTGATAAGGCCATAATCCTATTGATCTTAAAAACCATATACAACTTCTGTAATAACTGCTATCAAAAATGTCCATAGTCTCTGTAAATACTTGAAGTAATAATAAGAAAAAAATGTTTGATTTGACGTAGCGTAATTGCATCTGTTACAGATAAAATTTTGAATAAATTTTTGTGGCTTGGAAAAGAAAAAAGTTAGTTGAATTTTTCATTCTACTTTGAAGTGTTTAAAATATGTTCAAAAACAACTTGATGCTCCATTCAACATTTAAATTGAGAAATGTTTTACTTTATTTTACTTTATTTGAAAATTGACTTACAATTCATACATTAATTTTTCAATAAAAAATTAGTTTAAACAATAACTAAACTATTTTAATTAAGTTGGTGTATTTTACTTTTAGGATAAATGAATATCTACTACGGAACTGCTTCTATCATTTTGGTGAATTGTTTTGCTATTAAATTTAAAACTAATAATTTTGTATTGATTATCAGTAATTGCTTTATTGTTATATAATATGAAAATTACATTGACTGTAAGATTTGTAAGAAACGCCGTTATTCCATTGTATAAAATATTAATGTTATCGTAAAATAATGGTTAAATTTAATTTCTGCTTGATCAGAAATGCAAGATTAGGGGAGATTGTTTTTGCTCTGTAACTTTGGTAACGTGCTATGCTACGCAAGATCAGCCTCTACAATAATTATTGTTTTATATTTAGAAGGCAAATCGCCTGTGAAAATAGGTAGTACATTAGAGAAATAATTTGTCTTAGGCAAAGCACTTATTGTAGGGAAACAAGAAGGTTGGAAAATACTGATTCTGGAAAAGAGAGGACTAGCAAATTCACGAGTGTAAGCGTAAATAAAACTTCTTACGTTTTTTAAAATAACATTTATTATTATTGCTTTATTCTCGATCCTTGCCAAAAAGTAATACAATACAGTGCTTAAACAGTCTAGTTCATAATTTAAAGCATAGTATATTAACATATATATGTAAGTTATTAAAACAATACACGTGATAGCCGCTAGTCACATAACATTAGAAAGTACAAAATAAATAAAACATAAGTCTAGATCGATCCAGATGGGTATAATGTCTATGTACAATAAATACTATCATAAAGAGCGCAAAATACATAGTGACCATACCAGTCAGTCATATAAAATATAATGATAAAAGACAAAAAATATCACAGTCAGTTCGTATATTTCGGACATTAGTCAAGAATTAGAAGATACTCGTGGCGAGCATGTTTGAATCGACTAAGACTGGGTAAATATAATTTATTGTAATAATATTAAATTTTGTACAATATGTAGATATTACAGGGATCTTACAATCAGTCTGATAGTCATCTATGTATGATTTATGTGGAAGTGTACTGATAGAAAACATGATGAATCATAGAAAAAAGTTTTTTTTCGAAAACGTGCCTTACTTAGTCACTCGTATATTGGATTTATTAATTCCAATAAATGAATAAATTTGAAGTTTTATAATCCATAGATTTATAATTCTACGGATAGGTTTTGAAAATTATTAAAATACCATGCTTTGGCGGAGCGAGAAGCGAAAATACTATATTATTGAACCACGGGGCGCAAAGGCGGAGTGCCTATGAGATCTGGTTTTGCCTACATGTAAAAAATAACATTTTTCTTCGATGAAAAGATGTTATTTTAATTTAAAGACGAACGAGCACAGTTTGGTACGTAGGCCCATTTTTTTGGGGTATGAAAGACCCATGTTTATGAAAATCATGTTTTAAATCGAAATAATGTTGAAAATTATATTGAAGGACAAGTCCAAGGTCGATTGATGTTTGTGGTGCTTTGCGTGTGAAACTATTTTACCAAAACCGCACTTTTTTAGTACTTTCTCATCGTAAAACTTAAAATAAGAACTCTGAAATCAGAACTTTCTGGATCTCTCATACTTATACATTAATATGGAAAAGAATTTGTCCTTATAGATCGACAAAAACAGCCCTTATGCTCTTCTGTCCAACTGTTGATGCGAATTGACTGCATAGATGCATCTATAGTAGGTTTTTGCGCACTAGATTAAAAAAATAGTACTACTCACACTGTACTATTTCCATATATTATACGTACAGTACAGGAAAACATTTGTTTTGCAAGCGTATAATTCGACTTTACGTTCACAAAACATAAACGTTTTCTCTTACTTTGCGCATACTGTGAAGAAAATAAATGTAAGTATAAATAAGTAAAATTGACTTGATGAAAGGTAGTATCTTCTTAAAATCCATTCATACAAGTACCCTTGATATGATTTTAGATATTTTAGATACTTATTGATATTAGATCTGTTTTTATGAACGATGAAGATATTATTTATTAAGATGATTGATTGGAAAATCTGAATTCTATTAAACAGCTAATTTCTGGCTTAACCCTTTGTTGCACGTTTTCTTGTACAACATTATTTTTATTGAGATCCTACTTATTAAGGGTTTTTGAGGATGTTGATTACGAATCCGCTATCAATTTCTCAAAATTCAAAATGGCGGATCCAATATGGTGGACAGAAATGTCAAAAACTTACAAAATTATGCAAAAAACCGTATTTCAAAATTTAGGAGTCATTAATTGATGTACAGAAAGGTGTTAAGTGCAATCGGTAAAACGTAATTTCTACGATAAGTAGGCTGGATTACTGAGGTACTTGTGTTTTTACTCGCCCATGCGATTCTACAAAAGCTTGTTTACAGTATATATAGTATATTTTGATACTTATGTGAAAATTATTTTGTTCTCGAATACAAATAGATCGCAATTCAATTTATAAACGTAAAAGTTAAATTACAATTTCCATAGAGCGATGTGCAGTTACAAATTAATATTTATACACTGCGCGTCAAAATGCTCAAATTGGGCACTTTGCACATTACAAATATGAAAAATAGAATTTCGCACAGTAAGTTGAAAAATAGTACATTTCCATACAAGTATGCTAAGTTTGTCACAACAACAATCCCATGAGTCGTGGACGAGAAAATGATATGTGAAGAGTGATTATAGGAGCAGAGGAGGGGCAGCATTTCACCCTAAAACAATAAACTATAAATACAAATAATAACTTCAAACCAATTTTATTAAAAAATTTTTAAAAAACTACGCGCTTTTAAATACACGGTTGGCTATCGCTCTCGCGTTCTTCCCACTATGCCTTTATTATTCCACGTGCGCGAAGTAAAATGGTCTGAGCACGTGTGTAGGTTCGCGCACTTCGTTGAAAAAATTAGTATATGATACAAGTGTGCGAAGTAGCTGCAACGCACGAGTGCTTTGTTACCTGAGCGAAGCGAGAAATGTACATGAAGAAAAATGATGTAGGAAAAATTGCTATTTTTGATAGTAGCGGAGAGACAGACTCATTTTCACATAAAAATTACTACAGTATATAGTAAAAATTGCTATTTACTTTATAATTTTTACGATACAAATAGCAATTTTTACTATAAATTGTAGTTATTTTCATGAGAATTTGAGTCTGTCCCACCGCTACTATACAAAATAGTAATTTTTCCTACATCATTTTTCCTACATCTCCGTGTACTATTTCCTATCTGAGTGCGCAAAATTCGATTTTGCGAACCCGAACGAGTATGCAAAATAGTATATTCCATTTTTAATTCCGTTCAAAAAAATAAGGTTCAATCCATGTGGATGAAGCGAATGATCCTTGCACGGATATTTATGTCGTTCGAGCGAAGCGAAACAAACTAATCTCGTGAATGAATCAACAGATTCGCACACTTGTATTGAAATTGACCAATTTTTGTTTTTGGAAGGTAAGGATGCAATAACAAATAATTTTCACAAGCGTATCCAATGTTAAATAATAAATTAAGCTTTCTATTCGGGTCGTGTCGCCAATACTTTATTAGTACCACTTAGGTATACACCGAATTAAATCTCTCACTCTCTCTCATACCTATATGTGTATAGCTAAGCCCAATGTATCTTCCATTCTCTTACCAATCGAGAGTTGCGGTAGTTCTTAACCCTTTGAGGGGCAGTGGCACTCTCAGAGTGCCGTCTGCTTTTCTGTGGTTTTTGATCAATTTCCTTTTACTTTTGAAGTTAATACATAGAAGCTTTTATTTTTTAGGCTTTAAAGTAGTTGTTTTAGATAACTTACAAAACTTTTATGTATTTAACTTCAAAAGTAAAAAGAAATAGATCAAAAACCATAGAAAAACAGGTGGCACTCTGAGAGTGCCACTGCCCCTCAAAGGGTTAAGCGGGAGGATGAAGTTTCTGTAGAGAATCTGGTGACTTCGGCTACTTTTTTCTCCGGTTTTTGGAATAAATGACACGCACTCTCCTGAACAGAATTTGACAAGGAAGATAAAGTCATAATTTTATTGATTCACAGCTCAAAATCATCTAAACCCTACTAGTAGTTATTACTTTTGCTAGCTTTCTGAGAATAAAAGCAAAAGCTCGTTTCGATCATCGATATGTTTCTGTTATTTTTATTATTTTCTTTTTCTATTTCAGAGTTGGGGTAATCACGCACGTATTCACATGTAGATACGTGCAACATACTTCCCTCGATATTAACGAGATTATTAACAATAATTACATAAAAATTTGGTATTTTTTGAACCAATACTGTGCGACTGTCTGTCCAAACATGCACTTTTTACTTTATTTTTCTGTGCTTCAAGTGGAATTTATTGATATGTCAGTGGTAGCTAGTAAGATGACTGTAGACCGTCGAATAAGTTGAATTTATATTAATCTGATGTCTTGATAAATGTGCAACGATACTCTATGAATATTAGTTAAACTGTAAAAATTTATTGTGAGAAAATATTAGATTAAAATAGTGCATATTTCATTGAAATAATTAAATCAATTCGTAAAACAAAGAAATATTAATTCAATATCCCATCTAATATTTTTTTCTCAAATATAGGCTCATTTGAGTCGATCAAAATTTTTGTTTAGAGTGTTTTTATATTATTCTTTTCATATATAATACGAAAAAATATACTTATTTATAATTTTTACGATAACCATATTTTTTTATAGTTTATTGAATTTCATCGGCATAACTTTTAAGAATATAGCATATTATTTTCTGTGGAAAATTGTTATTTTAATACACTACAATTAATTTTTAAAATTATTACTTGAGTATTAACTATGCAAATTACTACGGAAGCAAAATTCATCGAAAACGCAATCGCTGCAAAATACATAATTATACATACAATTATAACAATCCCAAGTAAGAAGGGGGCGATATAGAGTAATCTAGGGAGATAATTACATACTCAGTAAGCCTACTAATTATACAGTGGGACGTCAAAAGTCGGTTGTAGTCAGACTTTTATACAGGAAGAAAAATTCTATTGTAAAAATTATAAAATAATAGAAATTTTTACAATTAGTGCAGTGATGTTTATTACAAAACTTTTTTCCTCATAGTTATAAAAAACATATATATCTGAAAATTTTATATAATATTTTTCTTCTGAAATCTGACTACTATTTATTATTATATTTATTATTAATGTTTACTTTTTTCAGGAAAGGCCGCTACTTAGAAGAGCTTTATAGATTCACCATCGCAGAAAACGTATCCCCTTAAAAACCAACATTTCATAGCCCTGAAATATGTTTTGCACTGACAAAAAAACATGATAAGCTAAGCGGGCCCGTTTGAAAAAATCTCAACTTTTAACATTTCTTAGAATTGCTGTTAATTAACCGGAGAATTAATAAATTTTCCCCTTGTAATTTAAAAAGAGGGAGGGGCGGTTAACTTGATATTCAAATTAGTGGTCCACTCCGTCACAAGAAGCTCAATATAATCCATAATTGACGCTTGATTAGCCCTTAACAATACCACAAATTAGAATAAGAAATAATTGATATTATCAAATCTACATTCAATAATGTCAAATATACTGTTAAATTGATATGCAACCTCTTTATTACATACTAAATAATTTCTACAATATTTTCTTGTTCTTCCGGTCTTTCTGGACGTAGAAAGAAAAGGAACATCATCAATTTAATAGTAAGACTTTTTACTGACAATAATTCGATTTTTTTTAAATAATTAAAAATGGATCTAGTTTGATATAAAATCACTTCATGTAAATTGACACCTGAGCCGAAGACAACAGTGGCAAACCCGGAGTGTAGGCTGGCCAAGTTTTTTCCTCCCGTGGTGCGTAAGCGATTTTACACCATACTCAAACCGAAAATACCATATTTGCGTTTCACAGCCGAGAACGAAAGTCGTACTTTCGACCAGGGTATGGTGAAAATGTAATTGAAGAGCAAGAGCTTTCTAGATCTTTTCTCAGAATTAAAAAATGACGATTTATTTAAAGTTACGTGGGTAAGACTACTGTTACTAGACAGATAAGCGGCAGTCGCGTCAAAGATTACCATTATTATATGATGAATGTAACGGTGGGATCGACAATAGGATCGGGTATGGATACTGCTTCCGAAAATATAATCAACATATAAGCCTTAACAATTTCTGAAAGTTGGTTTTATTTATTTCTCATGTAAGGAAAAAATACACTCAAGAATGTTGTTGAATTTTATCATTGTTGACAGTGTTACGTAGGTTCTTTTTATTATTTGTTCTTCGAGAGAGAGAGGGTCTCGCGGCGGATCGTACCTGACTGACTC
>JAYJLV010062470.1:0-17175 GCA_036873485.1 Torymus texanus
TCTCTCTCTCTCTCTCTCTCTCTCTCTCTCTCTCTCTCTCTCTCTCTCTCTCTCTCTCTCTCTCTCTCTCTCCCTATAAAAACCTCTATTTACCCCCTCAATCCTTCGTCCCCATCACCTTTTTTCCGCATATGTTCTCAGCTACATTATTTACCTCGCGCCGCGCGGCTCCCGCGAGAGATAATTCCCCGGTTGGGATAAAACTCAACCTCGCTTCGCCCGAGCAAAAAGCATTTCCTTGTACGCGTACCCCTCACCATACACACACACATATATATACGTATATATATATACACCGACAGATCGAAATTGAAATTATCGTCACGATTGCAGCTCGAAGAGATAAGACACGGCCGCAAAACATCTTCGCCCCGTATATATAGATACGAGAGCTGAGAGGGAGATCAATTGCTACGGCCCGATAAGAGAGAGACGCGCGCGTTCTTGAATTTACGGCCGGTTACACGTGGTCCGTAGGGATCTTATACTCTTTTTAACTCTTTCTCGTTCGCGTGTGTGTATATCCTCCGCCCTCTTTATACTCTAGGGAAGCGTCATACATGCGAGGTATAAATGAATGAACTTTCTACGAAACAATCTGGCAACGCGTAAACGTAGCGTAATTGCCTGCGTCGCGCGTTGTGCACGGAACCTGAGCTTTATTATACAGCGGCGACGAGAGAGGGAGAGAGAGAGAGGTTTAACTCGATGTAACAGCGGATTTTCCCAACACTGCGTCGTACCGGAAACGCTTTGCTTTACGCCGCACGGCGACGGGTAATTAATACGGGCAGGGTGTTTCCGACGACGGGGGTCTCTGGGCCTCGCGGTCGAAGAGAGACAGAGAGAGATAGAGGTGTATACTTATGTAAGTGCGTTAAGGGAGTTTTGGTAGAGACGGAGGGATAGTAAAGCTCTGAGAGACAAGAGAGAGAGTAATACCAATTTTTAGAAAATGTAATAAAGTTTTTTGTGTCATAACTCGCCAAAAAAAAGATATTGGTCACAAATTCAGTAGGTATATAAATATATAAGCATCTACTGAAGTTGTGCAAAATTAGTTTTAGAGCAAATCAGATAACATTAAATTGGTTGAAAAATATCGAAAATAATTTTATTCGTTAAGATAAATTCGGTTAGAAGAAGGAGTATTTTCTATAAGTGGTTTTAATTTCCTAGCCATATTGATGTCGACTCGTAGTTGTAGAGTATATGTGGGAGAAAGGTTTTATAAATAAGTGTTTACACGAAGAAAATAAATTTCAAAATAGTACTTCAAAATACGGTAAAGCAAAAATATATATAGAAACTGTAAAATAATGGAAACAATTATTGTCACATTAAATTAACTCAAAAGCAAAACTCATGCGAGATTCTCGGTCATGGAGTTCCTTACCCTTTTCCCGATTTGACTCCGAAAGTTTTCGGACTCCTCCTCTCTTTACAGTAAGTGGGAAATTTTCCCACTGAACGAAGTATCGGTAAATCTCTTTTGTCAAAAACGACAGGAGTTGAGAAAGTCCTTTACGTGAATGTCTGGCACGGTGGTCCAGACCGGGAGGTTCGTCTTCGACTGGTCCAGTGTTCTCCAAAATTTCAAAGTACAAGAGAATACCTTGGTAAGGTGTAACACTAATTTCTGCACACTCTCTTAAGTCCACGGGTACAGCTAGTGGACCAAGCCAAGCTTGCGGGGTCCGTCGATAGTTGGTCCACTCTTTAAAAACTAATGAACAGCCATGTTAAAGCATTTAATGATCGATGACTTGATTTGTCGGCATCTAACAGGCGCTAGAATGATCTATTTTGAATATTTGTATGAAAGTTTTATAAATTTTACTACCAGGAAAATAAGGGCGGTTCACGTTGTATATTTGTATACAAGATTCCGAACATCAGAAAATTTTGTTTCAACAAATCTCATACTTTTGAAAACCAAATAAGTAAAATGAATGAAGAATGTTATACAAAGTTTCGTTTTTAACGATATTATAGTAATAATTAAGTTAGAGAGTTCCTAAGAAAGTATTCTGCTAACCAATTAGAAGCGTTTTTTGATACAAAATATGTGTTGAAAACAGAATCAATTTATAACTCACAAAATTTCAATTTTCTGATAATTTTTTGGTTATTATTGATTGGCTGTAATATAAATTTATATATAAATATACAGTATGGTATAAGCTTACTTCCTTCAAAACAGTTTTGATATTCTACTTTTACACTTGTCTCCAAAAATTAAATATATAGCCAGAATTGCAGATTTTGCATTTCTTGCATCTGGAAGTCCAGATGTGCAAAGTGTTTTCCTGAAAAAATTTTTCACATATTTTTCGAGAAGTGCAAAGATGTTTGAGTAAAAAATTAGTTATTTTGATATTATAAGCTCACATTCTCGAATAATTTTTATTTTTTTTTTGGTAAAAAATTCGAGCTTGTTATGAAGTGACATTTTAAAGAATTAAATTGTTCAACCGCTTTTTAGTTTTGTTTAAGCTATAAAAGGATATAAAAAATGACAAATAATTATTATAAATAATTATTATTTGAATTTAGTGTCTCAGAGAATTACGTACTCGCAACCCTGTATATGGATCATCGTCGAACCTCCTTTTCCAACGCAATATTTCCAACGATACGTCTTCAACCCCATATTTTAACAAATTTCTGTACACTTTATTCTCTCACACATTATATTTCAGCGACACGACACTCCTCCCATCAAACTCCACGTAAGTGCACACACGCTTGTACACCAAAAAATAAAAAATGCCAAGAACTGAAAAACAGTCGTATTCTTATCAAACCTCCAAAACAAACAAACAAAACTCGCAGGCATCCTAAACCCTATTGTCCAACGCGCGGGATGGAAACATCGTGCCTCGTACCTGAACTTTTATTAAAACCCTCAAAACTCTCGTTGTCTCCTCTCTCTCTCTTTCTCTCTCCTCTCGCTTCGCGCGTTCACGCAACTCTCGCAACATACCGCGCGGACTACAGCAGCAGCAGCAGCACGGCGAGAATCACGACAAGCGCCACGCGCGTTGCAAAGTTCTTTCATCTGCCTGGGCAGGGTAATAAAGTAGAAATAGACGCTCTCGCACCGTGGACTTTGAAGTTTGCGAGAAAAAAAAAGAAAAAATAGAGAGAGAGAGAACAAGCGTTGGTATATACGCGAGAGCGCATATATAGAAAGTAGAAAGAAGAAAGAAGCCTTGAGAGTGCGTGCGAGAAAAAGCGCACGAACAATAACGCCTCGAGAGACTTTATGTATATGTATATATATATATACACACATACAGCAGACACACATCAACGTATATGTACTCACCGATAGCAGAGGGCTACCGTGTAACGCAAAGTGCCGTAACCACACGCGACTTTACGTAACAGCCGTGCCTCGTGCTTTTCAATTTCTTGCACGTCGCCTTTCTCTCTCTTTCTCGCGCATGTGCTTACAGTATATAGTGCGTTCGACGAATGCGATCGCAATTGCATTTATACACACACATATATATACCGTTCGCATTTTATGCGCGGTTGTGTATAGGTAGTATTCGAAATTCGTGGCCGCGGCGTGTCGGTAGTTTGTTTCTGCGGCTGTTATGTACGTCGGAAAATGACAAATGTACGCGTGGACGTGGTTGGTAGCCGTTTTATGGACTTTGAAGAGGCGCACGCACGCGCGCGTGCGCGAATAAAGCGAGATTTGTTTGCGCGTGGGCATAAATCTCAAGCGGATTCTTATTTCGTATAGGGTGAATGCGCGGTTTCAAGAGAGTGTGAGTGAGTAGTGTGTATATTGGAATGGCATTTGCATTTTTGATGGAGTGCAGTGGATGAGGTTTTATGGGTTTATTGTGGATATGTTGGTAGGGGAAAAAGACGATGGGCGTGGATTATATGAAAGTTTAAGAGTGAATGATTGTGGCGTTTCGGAATTCTTTTTAGACTTTATGGTGAGTTTGATGGGAGTTGGATTGGATGAGGGGAAACATTGGAAGATTCAGTGTTGGAAACTTTTATCGTTGGCTGGAAAGTAACAAATATTTTTGCGTACATGTTAAGAATGTTTTAAGAATCGTGACGATTATGTGTACGTGTTATTAAATTATTTCCCTCTTACGTCTTGGAAAAAATTAAAACACTGTTTTGAAGGCACCGTCTTGAAACGAATTTTCTCTTATTGTTCTTTAGGTCTTTCTGAATGTAGAAAAAAATAGGCAAATTTAAAATAGGTATCATTTTTTGCTGGCAATAATTCAATCATGAAAAAATGATTAAAAATAACTCTTGTTTGGGTCTGAAAAAGTTCACGAAAAATAACTCAATAAGAACTTTGACAAAAGGAATATAAAACCACAGGGTGAGAGGTTTTAAGATATTTTTTTTAAGTTAAAAATGTTGATTTGTTCCAAAGTTACGTGAGTTTGAAGTTGAGCTTGAAATACTGTAAATATGTACGGATTCAATTTTTCGTCCTTTACTGTCATTTTCGTAAATTTTAAGCTTTTTTTCAAAGTTTATATTTAGTTGTTATTGCTGAAATAATTCAAGATCAAATTAAAGATAACAAATGATCGTGTACTTATTTTGTTCTATGTTCAAAAAGAACAAAACAAGAAAAAATTACTTTCAAGAGTGTAAAAGAGAAATAATAATGTATCTTATTCCAACGTATAAAAAAAATATGATAGAATTTAAAAAAGCATCTTTGCCACAAAAATCATCGATATTAAATCAAATAAAATTATTTCACTTCTCTTCCTGATCTAACAGCAATGAATTACTTTCGTGAGACTTTGAATATCCTTGAGGAATCTAATAAACCAGTCGAATCCTCTTATTCTTCGAGAATTAAACCGCTCGAATTCAGCGCGTGCGCGTGCGCTTTGTGAATTACACTCGCGTTCACTCGCGCATTTGTACCTTGACAATCTGAACGGTAATCAAAGCTAATTTAACCTCAGCGGCTGAAATCCTCTTCCCACGTCGCACTTAATCACCGCAGTAGAAGCGTATATAACGCCACCATGGAACGGAATATTCACATCGATTTCGCGCAGTAAATATTTATATTCGAGAAACTCTCTCAGCTCGACGCCATCCATCATCCGAAGCGTTGCAATAATGGATACACAATATGGATGTTACTTTAGTGGGAAAGTAGAATGTATATCTTTAGAAATAATAAGAAATTTATCGATACTCTTGGTAGGCGGAATTTTGCTTGTTGTAGGAAAATCTTTGAATAAGAACGAATTACAGTCACTCACAGAAATTCAATTATTTCTCTTTTAATTGTTATAGTGGAAACTGGAATAGTTCTTAAGCAGAAGAGAAGGGATTTAAATTAAATTATTGAACTCCACCTTGCAAACTAACTAATCCTCGTGCAAAGTGGTGGAAGTACCGTATGATGAAATCGCGAGTTTGGATGAGACTTTACATACAATGTCACAACGTACCTTCGGTATTTCAACATTAATATGATAAGTGCAAATGTAAAATTAAGTAATAATCTTTATGCACTTCCGATAAAAGAAATTTATATAAGTAAACCATTTTTACATAAATTCAATTATAATTTAAACTTGAGGGTCACGTATACAAAGAAACGTATATAATTGTCAAACTAAAAACTTTTCCTTCATTCATATCCACTTCCAAATAGCATCTTTTCCCAGCACCGTTACCAATCATGACTTTTCGCGGACTTCTCAATGCCGCGGTGCGCATACAGTAAAAGTGGGCAAATCCCGCGGACTTTTAATAACCGTTCCCTCTCTCTCTCTCTCTCTCTTTCGATATTTTATGCAAAAGGCCACACCGAATGGATTTCGCGCATAGGCCGCGGCGGTAATTAGCGCGCACGCGCATGAAGCGGGTGATTAAGGACGCGCGCGGCCAACGTAGTAGCAGTAGCAGCGCGAAAATTACAATCGTAAACCGTGAATGCGGTCGCGCGGCAGTTTCTTGAATCATTAAATCGTAGCCGTGGGCGAGCGAGAAATGAGATACTTACAATTAGAGATCGCGTCGTGCCGTGAAGCCGATATTTATGCCTGTTTTCTTCTGGATGAAGAGGAGAGAGGAGAGGAGAGGAGAAGGGGATATAATAGTGCGAGGTGTGGATGTATATATATATAGAGATCGGCATCGAATTATCTCGGTAGGTTGAAGGAGTCTTGGAGGCGACGACAGCGCGACGCAATTAAGATGATGAGACGGTTTTAGCAGTAAAATGCAGTTTTCCAATTCAATTTAGTTGGATTGTATTGTGTGTAATTTATCTGCGGATATTACTTGGTATTGCTAAGAGAAAGATGTTATCGTCTTTAAAGTCAAAAATATCTGGTATTTTATACCGATTGCGTAACTTTTTATATTACAAAGCAATAGAATTGTTACTAAATTATGGAATCTTTAATAAAACTATGAATATCCTAAAAACATATACGTATTTTAATAGTTAAACCATAATGTTTAAACAAATAGGTCGTAATACAGCTGCGACTTTAATTTTAATTATCTCTTAAAGTATGTTAATTTTGCTTACCTTAAAAGTAGGTAAGTTATAACAGTTAAAATATATTATAACTGCAATAGTATGGTTGTACCATAGTTTATGTGTATGCTTTTTTATAAATTTTATAAATTTTCAATTTTCTTATATTTTATTAATTATGAATTATTTTATTAATTATTTTAAAAAATGCAACCTGTAAAATAGATATCATTTAGAAAATAAAAAATTATGAAATTATTAGATTACTAAACGTATAACTTATAAAAACATTGATTGAAAATTAATGCCTGTCCAAAATTGAATTACACTACTTCTACGTCGTATTTAAGATAGGAAGAAATTTAAATTTATTATTTATATAATTTTCCCATTTAGTATGTTTATATGCTTCAAATGAAAAGACATGTTTATAGGTTACACTTTTCAAATTAAACAAGAACGTTTTAAGCATTCTTCTTTGTATAACATCCCGATGTATAGGTAGTATAATTTTATAGGAATTTGAATGATCAAGGTCAGAGAAATTCAGTGGTTTGAAGCTGAAAAATTGCCGTGTCAGAATTCAAAGACCCGCGAAGAACAATTTCCAAAGTTACGCGCGCGCGCGCGGCATCAGAGAAACTCATCTCTCGAGTTACGACGGCTTAAGTATATAATCCAGGGAGGCCCATTCTTCGCGTTAACTCAATCCGCGCAACTACTGGTTAACGAATTTATCGAGAGAGCGCAGCGTCGGCGCGGCGCTATGAGGTATTCTGAAATTGTGCGGATTTAATAAGTAGGTAACAGAAGTAGCGCCAGCGACTCTCTGTGTGCTATTCCTCATCGAAGCGACGTCGTAAACTTATGGTGAAATTACACTGTAAAGTGCGCTCGTCTATATAGAAATCGCTGAAAATTTCTCGTATTTTATGGCGAGGCGAAGGAGATTGTTGACAGCCGCTTGTTTTTAAAGTTGCGCAAGCCGAATGTTTAGAGCCTAAAGAGCGTAATTTCTATAAAACGTTTGTATCCTAGAGGTACATTAGGGAAATGATGTTTTAAAGTCGAATTTTTGGTAAATACGACTTTGTGAATACAACAAGTAACTTTTTTAATCGATATAATGATTCGA
The DNA here is from genome assembly GCA_036873485.1 of Torymus texanus. NCBI lineage: Eukaryota > Metazoa > Arthropoda > Insecta > Hymenoptera > Torymidae > Torymus > Torymus texanus. The sequence goes on from JAYJLV010062470.1 coordinate 7,644, forward strand.
TGTGAATATTATATACCACGTAATATTACTGACTTAAATATTCAACTTTATTTCATCCTTTCCCATTACTGATAAAATATCTTTTATAATGCTATATTATTGACAAAGCGAAAGTAATTTTAAAAAATTGCTCAGAATTCCATTATAATTTTCATTTATTAATTTTATACTTGCACTTCCCCATTCTCTCCAACAAATAAACTTTTGTTCCGCATTCAATAAACCGACTTCCCCTCTTTCCTCTTACTGCTCCAAAAATAATCACAACAATAATTACCCGCGGGGTACACACGCACGAACACGAGAGAAGCACATCACAAAGCTGTAGAATCAAAAGGCTTCTCCTCTCCGTTCCTCCGTCGAAATTACAAGCGCGGATGCGCGAATCCCGCGAAATTTCCTCAAACAAACTGAATCCCGTCAGGCGACGCAGATTTCCGGAAAAGCAGCCGAGCAGTCGCGCACGGAATTCTTACTCTCTGATGCTCTTTGCGCGCTCGTTTGTCAACTCTCTTTCTCGCTATAGCCCAGGGCTAGCTGGAATATATATATTGCGGCCGATCGTGAGGATGAAAAGAGAGCGCCATCAGGGTATAGTCAAGTATTATAGTGTGCGTCACAGTTTATAGTATATCGGAGGTACCGATAAAAGGAAAAAGCTACGTATGAGAAAAAAAAATACGACCATTTTTTATACTATACGATAAAATGATACATACATTCAAACAGATCCTGATATAGAGAGATTTCACTAGTGTTTATATAGGTATAGGATATAAGTAGGTACTACACGATGAGCGCTCTTGGCATCGAGACAGTGTGCACTATTTGCTCGCATCCACGCGACAAAGACGACGACGACGACGACGACGACCCCTTGTCGTACCACCACTCGACAACAAGAACGCGAAGCGCACATTTCTTACCTCTATATACTCTACGCTTCGTGGCATCTGTTCGATAAATGTACACCGTGCATATATATATACATGCAAGAACTCGATGTGCAACGCGCGCTTGTTCCTCGTTTAATCCCGATTCATATGCCAATTAACCTATCCGGGCAAAACCAAAAATTCCGTATGCGTGCAATGGTTTGTGGAATCTGAAATACGCACGAAGGCTGGAACAATATTAGCTCGAGCTGTGCGCTGTTACAATAATGCGAAATATTCGCTTGGTTTGCGAGTTTTTCCACAGGTGTATGGTGGTATAAACTGTATAAAAGCGTATACATAAAATTAGGATACTTTTCAGTTTTGTATTGAAAATTTTGTTTAATGTTAGCTATTTTTTAAACAATTTTTTCAGGAACCGTTTATCTTACAAGGTGAATTCATAGTTATTAAGATGAAATAGTAGCATTTTCAGTTCATTTGTATATTCGCTCTTCGCTTTCAGTCGGATAGTTTAGTTCTAATTTTATTTATTTTATTGTATTTTGTAAGAATAAACGGGAGTTACCCCTTAATTGGTACAATAAATAAAGTATAGTATTAGATACGGATAATAGGTGACATAATGAGCATAAAAAACACACAGTGATAAATGACGGTATGTACAGATTTCATTAATAAAATTTTAATATTTATGATTTTATGGACGGTTTAAAGTACTTTTTTTTTAGTTTAATCTCACTGTGCCGTAAGGTACCACGATATTGTCAGAGGAACGGAACGCTATACGTTGAAGACAATGAAATATTTAATACTGATATATACAGAGAGCGTACCACCACCGTCAGAGTTATTTCGCCCGTGAATTCCACCCGCGCGTTATGACGTGACGTCTATACTCTACAGTCGGCCGAAATCCCCTTACGGATAATCCACCGCTACGACGTCGTCGATTCGATTCGACTGCGCGTCCCGGTACGCAGCCTAGCGTGCAATAGAAGACTCGATTTACAACTTCGGACGGCTTTTTTCGTCTGGAAGAAGAAAAAAAAAGGTAGAGGAGAACACAGTCTTCCGGCAGGGTCGATTGTTAATTAGCGTTATCATGATGAAGGTGTCTTTTTTTTTAGAGATATTGAGTCGAACAATGACTCGGAGGTATTTTTGAGAAGTGACGGCTGGATTGGATCTTTTTTTTTCTTTTCTTTCGGCTCATTATAGAAATTGCGCGGAGGCTGCGAAATTTCTTAAGAAGTATAAATGAAGTGTTCACTCGATGGGTTTCGAGCCTCGACATTAAATTAAGACTGCATTATAATGGCCTGCCCTCTTTTTCGAACTCCAATTAAATTCGATGCGATTCTTCCCGAAAATGGGCAAAGTAAGCGATGATTCAATCCCGTTAATTGCGCAATTCAAGTGTTGACATTGGCAATAAAGTAGTTTTAAAAAGGTAACTTACCATATACGTGCAATATATTTTATTTCAATTACGGTAATTTTAATAGATTTATAAGATTTGGATGATTTGCAGATTTTGGGTTATTTTGCACATTGCATGGGATATCAAAATTGTAAATAAATATCGTCATATTGCAAAATGTAATAATTTTCCTACCGTCTGAAATATCAAATTTCAATCATTTAATTTTAATAAAGTCATAATAAAGGTTATTCGAAATTAATCATTGAAAGCGCGTTATATAATTCTGCATTGAAATTTTATGAACGAAATGTGATATTTCTGATTGCAGGTAAATTTTTAACTTATGTGTAATTAAATCAAAGTAATTTCAAGAAAGAGTAAGTACTGGAAATTAGCCGTACTCTGATTAAAGTTCAATTTGCGATAAATTGTTATAATAATATATAGTAATGTATTAAGTATATATAATAATCAATAATGATTGTAACATATTATATCTGTTCAAGGGCTTTACATTGTTAATTATGATTGTTTAATATGAATATATATTGGACAGTAGATTAATTGTTACATTAAAAATACAATTTTTTTTTACTTTTGAAGTTGGCAATAAAGCAGAATTTATAAAATGATATATAGTCGAACTTAATTTCTCTTAAACTTAAAACAAAAAATGTAAATCTGAATTTATTAAAACCGTATACTTATTATCTATTCTAATAGAAATCAAAACAACAAAAAGCCCCAAAAAATTTTAATATCTTATAATTGAAAAAGTACTTAAAAACTTGACATACATGGCCGACAATAAACTCACCTCACTGCACACCAACCATCCACAAAACTCCAACATACCCCACACACACAATCATCAAAAGAGCAACCTCGAATACGCAACATTACGCAATGAGCGCTCGTGCAAATCCACTCCCCTGCACTCACTCTCTCTCTCTCTCTCTCTCTCTCTCTCTCTCTCTCTCTCTCTTTCCACTGGCAAAGAAGAAAGAAAATGTTAAAAAGACGCGCGGCCAGAGTACTCTCGCCCGGTAAATTAAGTAACAATTACGCGGGGCAAAAAGGAGAACCCCAGCGTGCACACGCGCGCGTTCATTAATCAAAATTACGAAAGAGCGACTGCACCTCGACACAGAGAGAGAGAGCCGAAAAAAAAGAAGAAGAGAATCGCCTCGCGAGTGCGCACGCCAGGCAGAGAGACGTCGAGAGAGATCAAAAGAATGGCAGGGGAGAGAGAAAGAACGAGCGAGCAAGCAAGCAAGCAAGCAAGCGGCCGGTAGGAATTACAGCGACAAATTGACGGGCGGCTTCTTTTTCATACAAAGCGTGCCATCCGTCTCGGTTTACCTTGGCCAGGACACACCGAGGGAAGTCGCGCTTTATAAACTCGTTCGCGATTTACGGTAATTTTACTGTTATTCATCATCAATTCGCGTCAAATCGCTGCGCGGCTCTTTATCACTGGCATCTTTATGATACGTGTGTGTATATATATGTGTGTATAGGTTATATGTATATACTTTCTCCATGAGAGGCGGGGGAGAGAGAGAGAGAGAGAGAGAGAAGCGTCGATGCTTGATTTATTATTAATTTAGCCGTTGTTGCGGGTGATTAATAACGCAAGCCGATGATCGATGCCGGATTAACGAAGTGGAGTGAGATTTTTAATGGCCGCATGCGGCAAAAATTTTAACGTGTGTGTATATATACGCCCAAGCATCCGCGCGTAACGTTATGTTTGGATCGCGTCGGATTTATGAATGACCAAACATTTTTTTACTTTGGCAGAAATTCAGGTTCGATCGTGTGCCGCTGTACAGGGTAATCGAATTTTATGATGCTTGGTATAAGAATGGGGTTATTATACACGATTTGTTTTTATTTATATATTTACGAAACATCAATTTTTATCATTAATTTTACTCGTTTATCGCACATTATAAATACGGGATTTTTATGTGATTCTTGGAAATTGCAAGCTTTTGTGCTTTAGTGTCAATTTACAATGCGACAATGAATTGAAAATTAAACGCGATAATTTGAATTTTATGTAATAAAGTTATTTAAATTATCAAGTTTAATTTTCAATTCAGAGGCGCGTCGGAAAATGGACACTGAAGCACAAAAGCTTGTAATTTCCAAGAATCACACTAAAGAAGCCCGTAATTTATTGCAAATTCTACCGTGAAACCAAACCATGCATATCGATAAGAAATTTAAAAAAAAATATGGTTCGGTGAAAAAGAAGTAAGAATCCAGCGGAGCTGTGCATAATTGATAGAATATCCACGAAAGAAAGGTACCGAGTGGATATCGCTGAATGCAATTCATTATGCACCATTACATAAAAGACTCCCCACTCTTATTCTCTCTGTGTCTCTCTCTCCTTCTCCGTGCATATTTTATGATAAATAATGGGTCGACCCGTCGCGCACGCGCAGAATTAATGCCCCCTCTTTCCCATCCCCCTCCCTCACTCTTTCTCTCTCTGTCTCTCTTTGCGGCGCGAGTAAAAATTATTAGCAACACCGATATAATCCCCGTACACTTCGATGCTTCTTTGGTCGCTACAATACACCGTATGTATAAGCTAATACGCCGCGCAGAAAGTATGCGTATAAGTGATTTACGGGAAGGGCGTTTTTTGTGAGTATATGTGTATGTGTGGTAAGTGGTCAGGTTAGGGAAAAAATAAAAATAGAGAGAAATACACTGTGATATAGTGACCTGCGTGAAGGTTTGGTCATTTAGCGAATCGGAAAGTTTATGATGTAGTACTGGAGACTTTTATTTTCTAATCAAAATTTATAATAGAGACTGAATATTTCTGTATACTAAAGAATTATTTCTAAAAAGATTTACTATGTTACAGCGATCGTTAGAATATAGTTATTTTTTTTTATCTGGTTTGTAAATGGATTATCAATACAATCATAATAACGTAATACTACTACGGTATGTTAATTATAATACTACTGCATGAAAGACTTAAGAAATTTTTTACTGAATTTTTATGAAGTCTATTTATTCATAAACTATTCAGCTTTTATGATATAATCTATAACGCAATTTTATGATAATATTATTCATTTTCCAGATCAACTAATGGAACCAGAAAAAAATAAAGTAGCTAAAAGGTTTTTTACGAAGCAGATTATTATTAAATTTTCACAGCCTCGCATTATGAAATCATTAACTTTATTATTATAATGGAAAAGTTATATTGACGCATTTATACGCTTAATTAAATAACTTCTTGCTGCAACCGAAGCGCTGATTATCATTTCATTAAACCCGAAGCATTAAATTTAAAAACTCAACTGTACGAAATTCCAGCGATATTTACGTTTACGAATCCGAAGCATTAAATTGAAAAACTTGATTCGACATCTGTAAATAAATTCGACACGAGTTTGTCAAAATGTATACACTGAAAGAAATCGCTAACATAGAAGCGACGCCGACACTTTAAGAGCATTACCGCACTTGTACTAATACGGCGACCATTCTCCCAATTTGGGAGTTCTAAGCACCTATGTAGTGGTAATTTTACCACCTGTAGTGTTTGACGCCTTATACGCTACCATTGCTACCATGCTAGTGTATGTAGGGGAGAGTCAACAAGTATAGCGTCACCCATAGCATTACTGTATGGAGGAAAAGAAATCAGTAAAAAATTACCAAACTGTTACGTAACCCCGAGTCAAACCAGAAGATAATTTCTTGAAATTTTAACCAAATACAGTCTACAATGAGTGTAATAAGTGGTATATTTTTAAATTAATTTATTAATAATAATTTTAAAGTAATTTTTTAATTTATGCAGTTACAGATCTAAGAGTTGAAATTATTATAATTTTTTGATTAAGTTATTGTTTTAATCGAAAATCACTTTTGGTTGCTTAATTTTAAGAACTTTTGTGATTTTTCGTGATTTTTGTTATTTTAAAATTGGTTACACAAAAAACATTATATTTCCAACTCTTAGACCTACAACTGCATAAATTTTAAGTAATTTAAACCCAGTTTCATGAAAATCTGATAAATACTTTTTTTAAATAGTTATGTTAAAGCAAAAATCTTACTAATGCAATATCCCTGAGTAAAGTTGGTCTACAGAGTATCTTGAGCTATTTTATAAAAAATTATACCAACTTTTAAGATATTATTAGTGTGTGTTTATAACTAATTATATTTTTTTTATATTTTTGCATGTGATTTTTCCCTCATTTAAACTTCTTCATTTGTGGAAAATGAATTTAATATCATATTAAGAATATTAATGTCTTAAGAAGTCCAGTAGATGGCGCCTTTGATTTCACTGTAAGAAAATTGTTTGTAGGTTTATATACAAACCGGGCAAATCATTGATTATATCGTTCTTTTCTGACATTATTTTTCCAAATCGCTACCACTATAAATTCATAGCACACGATTCTTAGTCGGTATAACAATTCACTGGAACTTGAATTTCCCATTACTTTTCATTTTTCCCTTATCTTTGAATCCAAGGAGCATGACTATAGTATACCATACTTATTCTCCTCTGGCAGATTTAATACTACCGGTACTACCACTGCTACCATATTTTCTAGTAAAATTAATATGTAGGCCTTGTACCACTTCCCTTCTATATAAAGCGGAACATGGATTTATAGAACCCACGTACGGTGTTCCGAGTAATACCGATACGTACAGCTCGAGGACTTGATCTATGAATAATGGTTGGTCAGCAATGGTTGGTCAATAATGAAGTAATCATTCGTAATGCAATTCAGATACTGAATGTCGTTATTGCTATTCGTTTATGGCCTGTAATGAACTTCACTCGTTTTTTGACTTATTTAATTGATATTTCGCGTGTCATCAAGCGGCGAGTGTTATCTACAGGCAAAAACTGAAATACAAAGTCTCTCACGACAATCAAATTGATGATGGTAGTCAGACGAATGCACGGTAAAATCGTCGCGGTTTTAGACCATTCATTACATTTATAAATAATGAGATGTCTCGATTAATAACCGCTAAGACGAGCCCAAAACAACTTCATTACACTGAGGGAATATTAGGGCGAAGCCACTACAACAACTGTGAAGACACAATGCATCGACAATACCGGACTGTTGATCCTGAGTCTCACGAGTCCATCACGCCAGCCCTGCCCTGCAGTCTTTTAGCAAAAACTATCACAACGTATTAAAATTGCAAGGTACCATGTTGAGTTACGTCATTTGTAATTTTTGACAAACCAAATAGAGAGTAGATAGATATATATGTATGTATTGTCCCTCGATTCTGTGATCCAGAGTAACTCGAGACTGCTGGCAAGTTGAATATCAATCTGGTATCGTGCAATTGCGAGCTTACCGTGTAACATGCGAGAAGGTATCTCACGCTTTTATTTCTTACCAGTGACTCGAACTCACCTCTAGTCACTGGTTTCGTATGCCGGCTGCTCAGTTCACCACGATGCACTTTCCCTAGTGCAACGACCGCGGAGGCGGTGGGGAACGGGGAATGGTTGGAATGAGAAATGACAACTCAATAGATTAAATGTAAATAAAGATTGGTTAGATTTAATAACGTTAAAAAGGTAAAAAATATAATAGTCATAAGTCCTAACTAACGATGCGCCAATACGATATCTGTAACGCCAGCTGATCTGGTACTGACGTCACGCCTTCTCTATTATTCGCCATGTACGTGAGGTAATATACGCCGCACGTACATGGTATTCTACATCGCGCACTTGTCGTATTACACGCACTACATACGGCAAGTGTAACGAGAGATAGGTCGCGCTCGTTGCGCGACACACACACTAGAGTGAGAGAGAGAGAGAGAGAGAGCAGGCTACATATTCGCAGGATACTATTCTGTCGTCTGCGCATTTACTGCGCAGTTACTGATTGCAAACCACCGGCAAGCTGAATTCAAATGATGTTCCTCGTGAACTTAAGTTCAAGACCTGTGCTCTTTCTACATTCGAGCGATAACGCCTAACGGATGTCGTTGTCCAGGTATCGACGAGCCTGGATAACGGTTACGCAAAACTAACTCGCGGCGCGATATCTGCGTGCACGCTTACCTTTGTCAAATTCGGCTTTCTCGCAAACATCGCTTCCTCGATTGTTTTCCAAAATGGTTGATGATGGGCGCACTTGTTCGAGAAGACGAACGATTTAGCATACGACAGGTGAAACAAGCCTGTCGTATGTTCTTGTTATTCATCGCGTCCTTCACACTATGAGAACGCGATGTTACACATATCGTGAATTACATCTTCAGCCTCGGAGTACTTCGCGTGTACTCTGATGTTCAATCGGTGAAACAACAACTAACAACATGGTGTTGTAACTACGGATACTCGCGAAGCCGGCATTGCGCGCGCGTTTTCCCATCAACGGCTGAACGACAACATGGATGCCAGGTTCTCTCTCCAGGCTCGCTTTCATGCTCTCGATACAGCTCCAAATTTTGCAACGAGGCGCCATCTTGCATTTAGATAACAAAGCACTTAATTGCTTTGTTATCACCGACATTTGGCACGGCAGGCCGTGACAAACGATACCATAATAAAAACACCCATTCTTAAGAAATGATAATCGCTCTCGAGTAATATTTAAATAATATAATATTATTCGGTCAAAGAGAGCTAGTACCACCACGTAGGTGGGAGGAATCTTATTTTTACCTAATTGTTCCGAGGAATTTTCGGATTACGGAAGGTAAAGATTCCCCATTTTTACCAAGGCGCATACATTCTGAATTTTGAAGTATTTGTATTTAACAAAAGTTTAATTCTGCAATACCAAAGAAAAGAAAATTGTAATTTAATTGATTGTTACGTTGATGCAGATTGGGCTGGTGATAGTCTAGACAGGAAATCAACTACTGATTATGTAATTAGAGTTTTTGGTAATGTAATTGATTGGAAATCGCGAAAGCAGAAAAGTGTAACAAAGGCTTCGACGTATGCAGAGTATGTTGCTTTGTCTGAAGCTGTAAGCGAAGTTAAATTTATAAAGGAATTGATGAATGCGTTTAAGGTTAAATTGATCCAACCGATTGAAATTTATGAAGATAACTCGGGTGCAGTAAATATTGTAAATTTCGGAAAGCCCGCGTAAAAATCATTTACATTGCACATATGGGGCCAATATAGCGCATATGTACAGGTGCAATATAGTAGAAA